>OY821765.1:32367885-32493093 GCA_963682095.1 Potentilla sterilis
TTTATTTTTTTCGTAGGTTCAAAGTGGAAGAACGAACTCCGTTCCCACTATAACGAATACGACAACCGTGGTCGTATGGGTACTCCCAGAGAGTTCATGTTCAGGGAGTACGAGTGGCGTTGGTTGAAGACAGTAGACTTCAACAACCCAGTTATGCAGGTAAATACTAAACTTCACTACAAATGTTTATTTTGTTAAAATTTTAATTATTAGTTTAATTATTTTATAATTATTACACTAATATTTTTGATGCATTTTTCTAATATTTTATTATTTGTTTGAAGCAACGGTCTCGGATAAACTCTGCGAACCGCCGCCGTAACACAACCCTCCATCATGGTGGTTCTAGGCCGTTTGCACAATATCAGGAGGAGGCGCTTAGAGATCATCCTGATAGCAACCCGTACGTGGAGACGTTCAAGATCGCTTATCCACAAGCGACAGAACAGCTCGTAAGTCGTTCATTACGATTTTAAAATTTTAATTATTAATTTTACTTAATTATATATTTGTTAGAATATTAGTTTTTTTTTTCCCGTCCAATTAGGAGAGGGTTAACCGGGCCGAAGAAGAGGTGTTCCAGCAAGTAGTTCGGGAGACACAACCGAACATTTCAGAGACAGATCTGGAAGAAGCCCTGCGCCAGGTCGACCGATCCAATGTCCAAACGGCAGCGAGGATGTTCGACGCAGCCTTCCCAAACCGCTCAAACAACTACTACTGCCGGGGTTTGGGAAGTTCTGGACTAGGGCTCCTGAAGACCACTAAGGGAGGTCAAAAGAAGGGAGGCGGGGAGAGCCAACAGGTGAGGGGGGAAGTGCGGAGATTGGCAGAAGAAAATGCAAGGTTGGCGGCCGAGTTCCAGAGATCACAGGAGGAACAACGCAGATCACAGGAGCAACACCGCAGAACACAGCAGTATTATTTAGATCTGTCCAGTTGGCATGCTGAATGCGAGAGAATTCGGCGACACAACTACGCCGGCCAACAAAACTGGTGGTATGATATGTTCGCGGCACAACAACAAGGCCTTGAACCCCCGCCCCCGTTTCAGCCGTTAGTTGAACCTCCAATGCCTCAACCTCCCGAGTTCGGTCAGCAGGATGACGACCATGATGGAGAGCAGGATGCTGGGGATGACCTGGTGGACTTTAGTGGTTTAGGTGATGATTAGGGTTATATTTTATGTATATTGGAACGAATTAAATAATAAGTCATTTAGACGTGTTTCTTGTTGGTGCAAATGCATGGACTGTCTTTGTGATTTGCAGGTTGCTTGGAACGATGATTTAGAAAATAATTTAATTTTTATTCCCCAAATGTAAGAATAGCCGACGATTTTGGCATTATTTCGTCGGCTATAAGCACTATAGCCGACGATTTTTATTAAATTTCGTCGGCTATCAGTTTTATAGCCGACGAAAATGACATCATTTCGTCGGCTATAACTAATTAATGCCTATTAAAATATTAATATATTTCGACGAAATAACCGACGAAATAAATGAAATCGTCGGCTATATTTCAGAACAAATAGCCGACGACTTTCGTCGGCTATAGTTTACGATATCGTCGGCCATACTCGAAAATACCCGACGAAATTCGTCGGATATTTCGCCCACGTTTGGCCGACAAAATATATTTTCGTCGGTAAATTCGTCGGCCATACTCTACTATAGCCGACGATTTCGTTATTTTCGTCGGCCATTGGTATTACCGACGGCGTTTTTCCGACGAAGTATAGCCGACGAAAATTTCGTCGGCAGAAGGCATAGCCGACGAAAATTTGGCATAGTCAACGAAAAAAATTTCGTCGGCTATTCACTCCGATCTGGTAGTGATACGAATCTCATATGCATTTTCGGATTGTTATAAATGCAATAGATGGCCATGTTGTGTAACATGACGATTCACTGTTAAATAAAACTTGCACAGTAGCTTCCTAGAATATATACTGACTGACTAATGACACTCTTAACCATTTACATTCTTAGCTAAAGAGCCCCTCACAAAATTAAAGATATAGAACAAGGTCATAATAACTTGTATATGCCGTTTCTTTCGATTTCACTACAAAGTTTACCCAATTCCACGCATCAAACAGTAATCAATGTACTACTATATCAACATACTTGAACCGGCATTGAAATTGAAGATAAGACGAGTATAGCATGAATGATTAATTGTACATTATAATCAAGAAATTTTCAGAGTACTGATAGTGCCTTAGTGCCATATATATATAACTGGATACTATAATCATAATATAACTGGATACTTATAATCATAATATAACCGGACGCTTATTATCAGAATGAACGATGCTGAGCATCAATTGACTTGTTGATCAGGTTTCTTAACAAAGAGCACGAAATCAGAAACATCGTGAAAGCATCCAAAAATACAAATATATCAAATGAATAATTGAACCTCTCCTGCTTACATTTCTGCATAGGAGAATAGGTAACTCATGTCTATCTGTACTATATTGATACCAAATTTAATCACAACAGATATATCTATTTTCCTTGATTCAATGATAATGCGATTTAGTTGTAGGAAATATGTTGCATAGTTCAGAACAAGACAGCAATGTCGAATGCCAAGATGAAAAGCAGAAGAACTCAATCAATACAGATGTATATTAACGACTAGAAATGGCTATTATATTTAAGCTATGATATATTTACATGAACTAATTACCAGGACACATACCATTTATCACTGAATTACTTTTTATCTTTACAAAAAGAACACATTCATTGATTGTAATGCACAAACTAAGTGAACTTGCACTCAACCCTGCAAATTTACTAGTCCTATCAGTTAATATTGGATTGTATCGAAAAGTCTGTGTATGTTCAATTCAGTTGTCTATTATACATTCACTACTATTAAACTTTGATCTACATGTATGCATATGATCATATCCCCCTTCAAAGTTGATCCACCAGATTACAAGCTCGAGCACGTTTTACCAACCCATCTATTCAACACCAGCGACTTCCTCCGGCCAGTCTCTCGAATTTCCTCTCTTTTTGATTACTTTATTCCCACGACCTGCTTCTACTAAATCTCAAGCTTCAACATGCAGAGACGTAAAAATCAATACACGTCTCATTCACTTCAATTACTAGGCTGGCCCGACAGCCATTGATGATTAATTTGGTGATGTGTTACTTTCTAACTCTCTATGTCATCCTCAACAAAGAACAAATACAAAAACTCCATGTGATCGATCGGTCTTGTGCTCTTTTGATCGATATCGTTATCGACTTGTTTAGTTCTCTTGGTATTGGGGGTTGTGGGGGGTGAGATGCCCCTTAATTAAAAACGAACGGCGTTGAAGTTGGCTTTGGTTTACTTGGTACGTGCCTCGTGTCTTACTCACCGCTATCCGTATTCATAACGCGCATAGAATGAGGTTGGTTGGTGTACGTTTTCATCTATCTATATGTTTGTAGAGGATGATGATTCCGGCCTGTTATTGATGCAAAGGAAAGAAATACGTATATAGCTAGCAGTCAATCATTGAGTAGAACCCAAAACTTCTCCCGAAGATTGTGAATAATCCATGACAACAAATGCAACGATAACAAAATTTGCACTTTCGAATGTGATCGAATGGTATACTTTCATATCTTTAACAACTCCTACATCATTGCTATACTTGAACTGATCGAACGAGCAGGTAAAAAATTCTGGAGCATCAAACGTCGTTCATAGATATCGTTGATAACCAATGCAACTTGCTACTTGAATACAGAGTTGGTCGATATCGTTGCATTTGTGATCTAATTGTTCATAGGAATAATTTGAAACCACCGTGAGAGACCCAGCTGCCAATAAGTGCCCTTCATTCCTGTTAGTCCAGACTTGCATCGAAATGAAAATGGTGTCTTCTTGAATGGTCCATGAAATCATGGGAGAGGATCCTCTCCTGAGCACCAGACCTGCATAACCTTTTCTTGTAGTGGCTCCACTACAAATTTCAAATTTTGAGGCTTAATCCAATGGCTGGAAAATGCTCAGGTAGGTAAGGTGGAAACTAAAGCTCAGGAGAGGATCCTTGCCCCATTTTCATTGGGCGATGAAGTCGTTATTCATACGCTATGTAGGTGATGATGCAGCATTCATCATTTTAGCTTTGAATGGACCGGTGATATGGACTCGAGAAATTTCAGATGAAAAAGCGGTAGCTAGCTTGGTGCGATTCGATCTAACTTGTTAGGTAGAATGACACAAACGAATTCAGTTGAAGAAAAGGTCTCTTGGGATATGATTAGTCCACGTACAGTGGACTATTAGTCTTCATATATATTAGCTAGAACAGAATGAGTAATACTTTCTGCTTAAAGAAATAGTTCTCTGCCTATATATGCATAGGTCTCTTGGGATAACATACTACAATTTAGAAAGGAAAAAAAAAAAGGGATCAATCTTAGTCTTGTAAAGATGATTATTAATGTGTGCTTTCAAAAACAAAAAGATTATTATTTATTAACCGTTTTAAAAGAGAATGAAATTGAACAAGCTTACACATGTGCCAAATCCTTGAATCTTTCTTTCCTTATTCTTTTCATGCGAAACCTGATTCTCTTTGGCTTTATCTTCACAAATTGCAACTCAATTACAAATTTTCATAATTCTTTTACATACAATTACCTTTAAAAATCATAACGAAAATGAATGGTTGAGAACCAATTGTTTGGGCCGGTGTGGTAGTTTCTTAACCTTTTGTATAAACTTGCTGGGCCTGTCTACACTACATTTTAGTGAGAAAATTTCCCAAAACGTTTGACATAGTATTAATACTCATTAAGTTGTGGTTGTATTAAATGTTCAGTTGTGTCTTTTTATTTATCTTTCTATTCTTAGAAAAGTTATATTGTCAACCAAGAAAACCCCCAAAACCCTAGCGCCGTCTTGGTCGCTGAAGTGCAGCCGTAGTGCCGTCGTGCATCGTAACAGTATTCTACAAGGAAATATCATCCTCTGGAACTGCAGAAGAATTGTTAATGGAGAAACACAAAGTGCGTTGCTGACTCTTGTGTACGCTCGCAAGCCAAGCCTCATCTTCCTATCTGAAACCCTAGCACCCAAAGATTTGATTCGAAATCTATGTACCAATACTGGTTTTAAGGATTTCTTTTGTGTCCCTCCAGCAGAAGGTTCTCAAGGTTTAGCCCTTCTTTGGAATGGGGATACTCATGTGAAACCTCGAACGTACTCCGATCATCACATCGATGCCACGATTGGCAAGCCAGGAGAACAAGCCCTTTGGAGGTTCACTGGTGTTTATGGTCTTACATCTAGGGGAGAGAGGCATCGATCATGGAGCCTGATCCAATCCCTAGCTGCGGAATCCTATGATCTTCCATGGTTAATGGCAGGGGATTTAAACGAGATCTTGTCTAATGAAGATAAGTCAGGAGGATCACCAAGAGCACAAGGGCCTATGCAGGAGTTCCGTACAGCTATGACAGATGCTGGTCTGATTGACATGGATTTTGTTTGTTGTCATTTTACATGGAGTAATTAACAAGTTCACAAAAGAAAGGCTTGATCGAGGCTTTCAATCCAGTCAATCGAGAGATATGTTCCCTTATAGTAGGGTTATCACTCTTGACCCTAGTGAATCTGATCATAGCCCTCTATGTATAGAGGTCAGCCCTGAGCAAAGATCTAACTTCCAAGGTAAACGATCAATTGTTTCGTTTTGAGGAAATATGGCATAGAGACCAGAATGTTGACAGATTATCCAACAAGAATGGCAAAAGTACAAAGCATGAAATAGTATGCAACATGTAGCAAGGAAGATTCAAAGCACAAGCCAACAACTAATGAAATGACATGAAACTGACTTTCAAAAGTCAAAACTGGAGATGAAAGAAATTCAAAGGAAGATGAATGATATAATGAAGCTGCCCTACTCCCAGGAACAACATGAGATTCAACGAGAATTACATGTCAAGTACAGCCAACTCATATCCCAACAAGAAAAAATATTGGAGACAACGCTCTCGAGTGCTTTGGCTAAAGGATGGAGATCGAAACTCAGCCTTTTTTCATAGAAAAGCCAGTAATAGAAGAAGTAGGAATTCAATCAAAGGCTTAATGAGTGAACAAGGGCAGTGGCAAAAGGAATCTCAAGATATTATAACCGTTATACTTTGATACTTTCGTGGTGTTTTTTCTTCAGAACATATCAATTATGAAGCTATTGAACAAGTAACAGAGGCTACTCCGGTGAAAGTGACAGAAGTAATCAACGAGGATTTGATGATGCCATACATCGATGATGAAATTCGGTGTGCACTCTTTCAAATGCATCCCTCAAAGAGCCCTGGTCCAGATGTTATGTCCCCCTTCTTTTTCCAACAATAGTGGGAAGTAGTGGGAAATGATGTGTGTCATGCAGTGTGTGGTTTTCTCCAAAATGGGGAAACATGGGAAGATGCAAATCATACTTTCATATGTCTTATCCCCAAGATCAAAACTCCACACCAGGTGGCTCACTTTCGGCCTATAGCACTCGGTAATGTCCTTAGCATAATCAGCTCCAAAGTCGTAGCGAATAGACTGAAAAAATAGCTACCAAAGATCATATCACCGTTAGAGCAACTTTAGCAATGCTAGCCATTTTTTTGTCAAATTTTAACCAAAATAGCTAAAATGTCATTTTGGCTATCTAGTTTAGAAATATGTTCGTATCAGTTCTCTCTATTTTAATTATTTTGAACTTATATTACTAATTAAATTTTAAAAAAATTACCTTAAATGCAGTTATCTATTACATAGAATCATCTAAAAGGAATGTATTAAATTATAGAGAGCCTCATCTCGCTCTCTATATTTAGGAGCGAGATAGCTAAGAGTTAAAATGACTACCCACTTAGGAGTCTGGTGGAGCTCCTAATTTTGATAAAAAACTAAACAGACTCCTTAAAATAGCTAAAGAGTCAAAATAAAGAGTCTGCTAAAGATGCTCTTAGAGAGTGCTTATGTTCCTGGAAGATTGATTTCTGACGATACCTTGGTGGAACAGAAGTGGCTCATTTTATGTATAAGTTCAGACATCAAAACACTGGTTTCTTTTCTCTAAAGCTTGATATAAGCAAAGCATATGATCGCCTCGAGTGGTCGTATATTTATGCAATCTTTCACAAGCTTGGTTTCTCTGAATGTTGGATTCAAGTAATCATGAGGTGCATTACCACAGTATCATACTTATTGTAGGGTGAACCTACTGACACCATTGTGCCTACCAGAGGCATCAGACAAGGAGACCCCCTTTCTCCGTACATTTTCATATTGTGTGCAGAAGGCCTCTCAGCTCTCATCACTCAAGCCACTTAGCTGAATATTTTCTAGGGATTGAAAATGAGCCCACAAGCTCCTACTCTGCATCAGTTGTTTTTTGCCGATGATAGCTTCTTATTTGGCACGGCTAATGTGATGGAATGTGAGCGGTATAAGCAGATTTTAGAAATCTATGAGCAAGCTTTAGGGCAGAAAGTCAATTTTGCAAAAAGCAATGTAGTTTTCAGTCGAAATGTGAGCTTGGACGACCAAAATCACATGGTGGAAATACTTGCAGTGGAAAGAAAAGAGGAGCATGATTGATACTTGGGACTCCCACTTCGTGTTGGTAAATCCAAAACTGCCATCTTTGAATACATAAAAGAGAAACTCTCTAAGAAATTACTTGGTTGGAAAGCAAAAATTCTAAGCTGTGCAGGCCAAGGCAATAGCGCAGATAATGCCACTATATGCTATGAATTGGTATTTATTACCGAAGTCTCTTTGTGATGACATTCATCAACTATGTGCCTCATTAATCTGGGGAGATACAGATGATAAAAAAAAAATTCATTGGAGAAGTTGGGAAAGACTGTTTAACTAAACAGGAAGGAGGTATGGGATTCAAAAACCTATATGCTTACAATCTAGGAAGATATGAGACGGTGAGAAAGTAAATATTTGGACTGACAAATGGTTACCAGTGAACTCTGCATTTAGTTTACAGAAACCAATGAATTGCGATGTGGAAACAGTGGCACAGCTGATCGATCATGACCATCGAACTTGGAAATCTCAAGTGGTACAAACTCTTTTCCCTTCTCATGTAGCTGCTAAAATCTTGTGCATTCCTCTAAGCCGACAACATGAATCAGACTAATTTGTTTTGGATACCTGAGAAAAGCGGCTTTTATTATGTCAAATCGACATACTAGATTGCTCGGCAATAAGTGTTAACAAATGTTCTAACATCTACCTCAATTGGGGATTCTTATAAGTTGCTTTGGAAGAAAGTTTGGCATTCCAATGTTCCAAGGAAGGTAAAAATTTGTAATTGGAGAGCAATAAATAATATCTTGGCTATTAGGGAAAGACTGACCTCTAAGGGATATGATGGGGAGCTTTTTTGCCTTCACTGCAATCATCATATAGAGACGACCACACACCTGCTGTGCTCATGTCTGATGCAGCTGCATATATAGAGTTTATGGGATGGAGTTTTGATCTGGGAATCACTCAACCAGAAAATAGAGTTTTGGGAATCACGAACAAAGCTTAGTCTGTGAATAAACTTTTTCATTACGTCTAATCTCCTTACCTGTTGCGTGAGTGTTCCTATTTAAAAAACTAAAATAAAACCCATAATTAATGTTAATACATTTTAAACCATACTTTATCTTCTAATACATGCTTCTAGAATACACACTTCTCAATCCAACATTACACCATGTATAGTCTACCAAGACATTCAACAACTCTAGTAAATAGACATAATTTAAAATATAAATAAACTAGCTAATTTCAAATAAGACTCTTTCAAACTCTAAATGATTTATTGGAACTAAACCCCCCATGCACTGCACCACTAACATGTGCTCTCCCTGTCAGGTTTTAATCTTCATTTTCAAGATGGCATGTTTTTTCGTGATTGGATGCTACAGGCTGCTCATTAGTTACGAGCTGAAGCTTTTGATAAATTGCTCATGCTGATTTGGAGTATATGGAATAACAGAAATGATGTTTTATGGAAAGGCTCAGGCAAACGCAAGACCTAATGTTGGGAGCTGTGTCTTGGTTAGCCGAGTTCCAGAAAGTAAATAAACCTTCAAGGATTTTTTCTCAACACACTTTTATACATTGGAAGCCACCTGAAGGTAATCATGCTTTTAAACTCAACGTCGATGCAACTTTTATGCCTAATCACACTAGAGGCAGTATTGAAGGAGTTGTTCGTAATGCTCATGGCCATTTTGTTGCTGCTTTCTCAAAGCCTGTGGCCTCGACAGCTTCTCCAAAGCAGTGTGAACTGCTTGCTATAAGAGAAGGTCTAGATCTCTTGCACTCTTTAAACCTCAGTAATGTCATTCTTGAGAGTGACTCAATGGAAGCTATTTCTGAAACCAAAGCAACTGAATATGAGCTCCTGGCCAATGGGTGCATTATAGATGATATACAGCAGACTTGGAACCAATTGAACCATGTCATCGTTCAGCACTGCCCTAGAAGCTGCAATACTGTTGCACATAGGCTTGCAGCTATAGGCTATAAATATTTCAGTTTGGATAAAACAAGCACCTGGTAGTATACTAGACGTGCTCACTCACGATTGTAACCGCATGGTTTAGTTTAATACAATTTCCCCTTTCTGTTTTTATAAATTGTCAAATTCCATTACACAATATAACAAAAAATATATTATATGTAAAAACTGTGTTGTCTCTACTTAAGCAACAACTATAGTTAGTAGAGATCCAACGATCTTTATGAACTATAAAGACCAAAAACAAATATCACATAAAATTCAGAAATAGAATGAAATTGAACTTCATATGATTATAATTTTTCTTGAGTAGTGACTCCTCTTTGAGTACCCATCTTTGGGCCGAGCATTGATGACAAACAGCATGAACACTTCCTCCGAAAGCGATAACAGATTTTTTACGCGCCCAAAACAACGACTTTCTCAACGTCCAATTCAACCACGAGCCAACACGTGGCATTACGTCACGTGGCACCCTCCCACAGGTAAACACGTGGCAGATTTTCTAAGATGAACATAAAAAAAACCGTTGTATTTCCCTCCACATATTCCCTTATCTTATTCCTCCTCCCATTTTTTTCCCTCCAAACATCCAAAAAAAAAAAAAAACACAAAAAAGAAGAAAAATTCAGATAACCCAAAATCTAGGCCTCCATTACCACTCAGCTCAGTTTGTAAACCAAAGAATTAGGGACCCTTTTGAATCCGTCAGCCATGGCTAGCAAATTAGCATTCACCCTAATAGCTCCGACTCGCTCTTCTACTACTAATCCCTCTGTTCAGAGACCCTTCGTTTCAGTTTCGTCTTCCTCCACCAGAGTTCAGTCCTTTCAGTTCGGCGGCCGGCAGCTCTGCGTACGACGTCGTTTGCTCGTGCTTCCCTCCAAGGCCGCGGCCGACCAACAAGGTTAGGAACATCATGCCAAATTAAGTATCAGATCCTCTGTAACTGACAGTTGGTTATACTATTTTTATTGTACATTGTGTTTGAAAATCCAAATTAAGCACATGTTACTAACTTTAGATTAGAGTCATTAGGGTATCACTTGAACACTTTGCTTGTCATTGTTAGGATTCTAAATAAGTCGAAATTTATAAAGAAAAATTGGATTAACGAGTAAGGCCAGGTTGCATGTGTGTAACATATTTGATCATGTGTTTTAGCTTTGAAATTTTTTGCTGACTGATTCTCATGTCTTCTTTACAGGAAATGAGGACGTTGTTGACAGTAATGTCCTGCCGTACTGTAGCATTGAGAAACAGAAGAAGTCATTGGGAGAACTTGAACAAGACTTTCTTCTAGCTCTACAAGTAATTTTACACTACATTTCATTTTATATTTTTTGCAGCGAATATATAATGATCCTATGTAAGAAGAAATAACAGCAGATCAACATCTGAATATGAAACTAGGTTATGACTTTCAACTTTTGGGTTTATAACTTATGTAGGCAGAAACGTACTGCCATTTTTTGGGTTGCCAAGTTCTACAATAACCAATTTTTCCTTGGATATGGTTGCAGTGAGATATCAAATGAATATGTAATTAATGAGATACTGACTTCTGTTTTTTTTTTTTTTCTTTCTTTCTGCTAAAGTCATTCTATTATGAAGGAAAAGCTATTATGTCAAATGAGGAATTTGATAATCTCAAGGAAGAGCTAATGTGGGAAGGCAGCAGTGTTGTCATGCTAAGTACGACTAATTTCTTCTCTTTTCTTGATGGACTGGGCACCTCAGCGTCTAAGGACTCATTGTGGTAACTCTAATATATAATTCTGCAATGCAGGTTCTGATGAACAGAAGTTTCTGGAAGCTTCAATGGCCTATGTGGCAGGGAAACCAATTTTGAGCGACAAAGAGTATGATGAATTGAAGATGAGACTAAAGGTTTTGTGTGTGTATTTTTCAATATTTTGATAGTAAAGTTATTTTCACAATCTCTTTATATGTGTGATCTTAATTTCTTTTCCAGGCGGAAGGGAGTGATATTGTAGTTGAGGGTCCCCGATGCAGTCTCCGTACTAGAAAGGTACAAACGTTGCTCTTTATATATTCTTAATATATATCCATGTACCAACCACTGTGTAATCTTATGTTTGTGAGAGGAAATGCATGTTTTCATAAGAAGCTGAATACATTATACTGGCATCACAAGGATTGACCTCTATAAGAAGCTATGTAGTTTTACAGTCTTTCATATTCATGTCTTTGATCGTACAAGCGTCGATCACACGATCCACTCTTCAATACCAAATCTTAAGGTTTAAAATTTCTTCATTTTCTTGTTCACCAAACTTAGTTGGTAGTGTTAATTTACCAGGGAATGAGTTGGTTAAAGGCTTAAAGATGTCTACTTGTCTTTTCGATTGTCCAGCTGCATTAGCTTTTTGGTGGGGGTCCTTGCCTGCAGAATAAGGGATCCAGCTGAGTTTCCTGCTTGTACTAATTAACTTTCTTTCTACAGGTTTACAGTGACCTGTCTGTTGACTATTTGAAGATGCTCCTGCTGAATGTCCCAGCGACTGTTGTCGCCTTAGGATTGTAAGTCATATGATTATATCATTAAGCGTACGTTTAAAATTCCCAAACTGATGACATTGAGAGAAATTTAAATTCCGTAGATAGATATCACTAAATCTTCTAGCTCCAAAGTTATTGACTCCTCAGTTCCTTTTCCGTTAAGTTTTTCTCAAATTGTCGTAGAAATCTTAGATTTTGTAGTTGATATTAGAAGTTAAAGCTACTGATAAATCGATCTGTAGAGCCATTAGCCTCGTATAACTCGCCTGACTATGAGGCTATATATGCAACTCAGCATATATGTTTTGGGAATGATGAGCTCTTCTGGTATATATACATTTCTCCTTGGAGTGAAGGGGAATTTATTATTAGGCTTGGACGTGCGCGTGCACCTGCACACACACACACACACACACACACACACACTCTTTTGTCATCTCATTTTCGATATGTACCTTCTGAGGTACCTTCTGATTTATTGGTCATACTGATCAAACTCTGCCTTTCTTAATTTTCTTATTCTTATTCTTTTAATGCAGCTTTATCCTCTTTAAGCCATCGTAAATACTCAGTTACTTAATTTTCCCTTCTTCTCTGACTCTGCTAGGTTTTTCTTCTTGGATGATCTGACTGGTTTCGAAATTACATATCTTTTGGAGGTAAGTAGTCACTATGCGCCATACCTTGTTCTAATTACAAATTATCTAGGCCTACTAAAAGTCATAATGCAGGCACAGGACACAAAGTTGCTTCTGCATCATACTACTAGTTGCTATCCACCGATTTATGGTGTCTTAACACAACATCCATAACTGCTTTGACTCACAGCTCCCAGAACCATTCAGCTTCATTTTCACATGGTTTGCTGCCGTGCCTGTCATAGTTTATCTAGCCACGCAACTCACCAAACTTATTGTCAAGGATGTTTTGATCTTAAAGGTAGAGTTCTGTTGTCAAATATCCATTCTCAAATCTCAATGCTGTATGACAAGACCTGACTGATCTTGTTATCGGATTGCATTATTATTAACTCATAACATTTATTGTCTAGGGCCCTTGTCCAAACTGTGGTACAGAGAATCAGTCATTCTTTGGGTCTATACTATCGATTTCGAACGGTGGAACTACCAACAACTTAAAGTGTTCAAAGTAAGTACCAAAAGTTAATCATTGATTTTCCATCAATCACTTTTCAGTTCCATGTTCTCGTGTAATTTCCTTACATTTCTCCTCTTATAACATTATTACCTTATTGCAGCTGTGGAACTGCATTGGTATATGATAAGACTACGCGCTTGATTACTTTGCCAGAAGGAAGCAATGCTTAGATTAGAACCGAAACTTGGGAGTGCTTATCGATCCTCAGCTCAATCATGTAGCATTAAGTAACTCATAATCAGCACTTGTATCATGTAAGTGTTTTTCTTGTGCTGAAGAATAAACTCGACAGTTGCTTTGGTAAAAGATCTCCAAGTTGTTCGTGAATACCTCAAGAGTTGACTGTGAATATGAATACACAGAAAGAAAGTACCGTGATCGGGTAGTTCAACCTTGTGATTAAGCATTCTATAATTCCAAATTTTGACAAAATATTGTTTAATACTTTAATCCAGTTCTGGGATGAGTTCAGCGCCTAGAAACAGGTCTATCAGATTAAGAAAACTGGGATACAAGTATTTCTAACTGCGAATACTCAACTTTATCCCAAGCGAAAGTATGGATACTCAGACTGATAAACTGCTCTTTCATGTAGTAAGAAGAAACAAAGACTTTAAGATCAGAGCTAATCTTTTGGGTGTTTAAAATCATTCCAACATTAAATACAGGCCAGCTTCAAATGTCAGTTGACTAATGAGCAGAGATTGTAATGTTAGTTATTGATACAACCTAACAACTCCATGACAATCAGCATCAATCAAAGGGGGTCAAAACATGACAGGCTACTTCCTACTCAATCTATCTGAGATGTCGCGACTGATCCAATCAGAACAACTGCAGCAAATACCATCTTCCTCTATAGGACTGCCACATCCAAATAATCTCCAATCTACAGAATCAAATTAAGAATGAATGATAAGATTCAAAATAATAAACCTTGAGAGCATTTAAGTAAGCTTGATATATAATTTCATTTACCTGGAACTTGAGCTCATTCAAAGACTTGCTGTCATCTAGACGTCTCCCCATGTTTCCATGAGCATGTGTCATTCCTACCTTGAAGAATAAAAGAATACCCATGTTTTAACAAAATTGCAATTTAAATCTATCCGCGTAAGTACTTCTACGGTGTTTCCCCAATTATGTAAAGATCATAATCGATGGTTGAACTCTATTTGCACCTGAGGTTTAATGTTCCCATCTATATACTAAAATGTAACAGTGTCATACTAGCCCACAGACTAGACTACAGGCACATGTAAAGCGGATAAAGTCAAAGACAGATGGGACTAATAATTGCATGTCATGAAGCAGCAATGGGTTTCAAAGGCAGAGTATTGGAACAACATACATAAATCACATATTGTTCTTATTAGCGAGTATGACTTGTACTTTTGATCAGCATAAGTTTTAAATAAAGCAATGAATAGGACTCGCTATCTTGTAGAGCAGAGGAAAGCAAGGCTTCTTTGGAAAACTATCTCATTAACTCATCTTGCTTACTTTTTTTTTTTTTTTTTTTTGGAAAATCTCAAGTCTACAACACATTCAAGTACCTGTTTCAAGACAAAACGACCACCCTTGTCAGGGTATACAAAGGCAAACGACAATTTTGCATTTCTTCTCCTAGCCGAAGGGGCAATCTCCTTGACCTGAAAAACAATTACAGTCATCTCTGGAACAAGTAATAAGCTATCTCACCCAAACATGGGAAAGAGGATCAAATGACGTGAGGTACTGAAAGAAGAAAACATACAAGATCAGTTAGTTCGCGAAGTGTAGCATCTTTCCATGTATAAATCTGAACCTCATCCTTAGGCTCTCCACCTCTCACTGCAAAGTCCTCCTGAGTGTGATGACCTCCATTCTGCAAAATATTTGTTAAAACCCACATGTCAAATCTAATTCTGAATCTCATCGGCCAACCATAAGCAAGTCTGTTTTAAACCACACCAATGTCTTTCCATAGATCACATTCTCTCATTAGTAAAACAAAGGTTCCTAATCATTCCCAATCAAAATGAGACACCTTTTCTAATCATATTAGTATCCGAACATGTTTCTTCTGTCCTGTAACTATATAAAGACTAATACACATGATCATCAATGTCTAACTCACTGTGCCAATAAGCGAAAACACCGAGATGCTTCTCTAACACTAGTTTCTATAACAAAATCAGCAAAACCCAGTTCCAAAATTAGCAAAGATTGAATCTTTTTCAACATTAACCAACCAAGTTGGTCAAAATTACTACACACAAACACCTACTTCAGCTCAAATTCAACCTTAGGCATACCTTAGTGAAGACCCGAAGCAACAGAGGGCAAGTCTGCATTACACCAAAAAACAAAAACCCAGAATTTAAATTAAAAAAAAAAAAAAATTAAAATGTGGGAAACCCTAAAAGGGAGGAGGAGGGACCTTTTCACGGTCGACGGGTTCGAAGCGGCGAGGTGGAGGCGATGGTGGGGCCCGGGACTGAGATAGAGGAGGGGGGGGAGGGCCACGTGGATGGGCTCCGGCTCCGGCTCCGGCTCCTCTTCTTTGGTCTCTGTTTCTTCTCTCCATTCTTAAACCCTCTCTGCTTTGCTTTCTGAGCTCTCTCTCTGTGGCCTTTCAAAGTCTTCTGCGGGTTTCTTATGCGGGTCGTGGGCCTTACGAGAGAGGGAAGAAAGCCCAATAACAAGAACAAGCCCAAGCCCAATTGTATATTGTGTCATTCCCAGCTTAACAAAATTAATAATCTGTAAAGATCAAAACCTGCCTGCACGTTCACGTAGAGAAAACTTGATATATTATAAGTATAATTATTATAAACTCTTAATTTGACTTGGAGGACATTCTCTAATTCGTTGTGGTCACGAAGGTGTTTCTAGCCAGTAGCCACCTCCATGTTTTGCTGTCTTTGGAGTACGAGTTATATAAGGGCTAGCAACACTATCTAATTTCAAAGCTTGACATTGTAGCTCTAACAAGTTTTTAAGATACTGCCATGACTTCTTTCCTTCCTTCATGGAGCTTCAGCATCCTATTAGTGTCATGGATGTTGGCAATCATGAGCAGAACAACCTTGGCAGCTTACCAACCTAGCCCATGGAAACTCGCTCATGCTACTTTTTACGGGGACGAAACTGCATCAGAAACCATGGGTATGTGTTTCATTAACGTTAACATTTTCTGCTAGCTAACTCATTCATAATTTCATATAGAGGTGAATAATCGAGTTTTTGCTTGAGGTCAAGTTGTTATAAATGGGAAATCATATATCCAAAAGTAGGTGTGGATATCAAATTGAGATGTTTTTCCAATAGTTTTAGGCCTTATAAATGGATGAATATAGAGGTGTAAATAAATTAAGTGTTTTCCCAATAGTTGAGAAACACAGAATGAAATATCATTAATTTCTGATTGTACCCTAATGTTCATGTGATCATGTTAGCAAAAGTTTTATGTGTTTCTTTTTTCTCTTTTGAAGGAGGAGCTTGTGGATATGGAAACTTGTTTCTTAATGGCTATGGAACCGATACTGTAGCATTGAGCTCAACGTTGTTCAACAATGGATACTCGTGTGGAGCTTGTTTCCAAATAAGATGTTATCAGTCTCCTTGGTGCTATAAAAATGTTCAGTTCACCACTGTCACTGCCACCAATCTATGCCCGCCAAATTGGTCTCAGAACTCCAATGCCGGAGGTTGGTGCAACCCTCCTAGAGTTCACTTCGACATGGCCAAGCCTGCCTTCATGAAGATTGCTCAGTGGAAGGCTGGCATTGTTCCAGTCATGTACCGCAGGTATGCTCTTCATAATTTGATTTAGCTAGCTCATTCATACTTACCTAACTATATGAAGAAATGGTTGATTGCGAAATAGACTGAAACTAAAAGTTTCCCCCTTAAACATTTGATGGTATACTATGTTACTAATCTCATTTATTCTGTGTTTTTTCTTGCAGGGTACCATGCATGAGGGCTGGAGGGCTCAGATTCTCTTTCCAAGGAAATGGGTACTGGCTCTTGGTCTATGTCATGAATGTGGGTGGAGCTGGTGACATCCAAACTATGTGGGTGAAGGGAACCAAAACTGGGTGGATTCAAATGAGCCATAACTGGGGAGCTTCATACCAGGCTTTTGCAACCTTGAAGGGTCAAGCTCTCTCTTTCAGGGTCACTTCCTACACAACCAAGCAGACACTCATTTTATGGAATGTGGCTCCTTCTAACTGGAATGTGGGTTCGACTTACAAGTCAAATACTAACTTCCGCTGATCATTCACACAACCACAATGCAATCTCAAGATTGTCATCTTTATCACTTTTTTGTTTTCCTTAGCTTGAACATTCTGAAATACAATATAACTAGCCCCGAGGCCTTTATATCTCTATCGCTTTGGTATGGCAAATTTTCCTTTCGTTAAATTAGCTTGTATCTGGTCTGGTGATAGCGGGAATTTACGGCTCTAGTGGTAAAGAGTATTTACTCGTGACTCTTGAGTTTGAATCTCCTTTTCCAAATAATTGTATCTGATATTACAAAAGTGAATCTTAATTCACAAACCTTGAGAGAAGATTCATATGCAATGATGAGTACTACTACAAGTATATAATTACTTGTTTTCTTTGTCTTGGTGGAAACAAGTATAACAGTATATTACTTATTCACCCTAAATGAATCAAGAATAGTTCGAATGTTTCTGTTGTACGTACGTGTTTGTGATTGTCGCTCACTCACTAGTGCAAGGAAGCTAACTCATTCATGCTTATTAGTCCAACTATGACAAAGTTTATGATCAATCTTATGATTTAGCAGTACTCAGAACTCAGATTCCGCTCCCACATCGGCATTTTGTCCAACTATTATAATGGTGCGCATGTTTCAAAGCCTAAATCTTAAGTCATTGTTAGCCTAACTAGTAACTAGTCATTGCAAGCAAGACGTGCTCAATAGTCATTGCTAGCAAGTCAAGTATTTAAAATGTTTATGCGATACCATCTGAAATATTTTGGCCCAGTTGAAGGGAGGAGGAATCAAAATGGAATGCCATGCTTGCTAAACGTGAGACCCACAAAGTGGTTAAAGTGGGGAGCATGATTTGAAGCACAAATTAGGGATATTATGCCCTCCCAAATACTACTTTTCTTTCATTCTTTCATTCCATTGCCTCCTCTAAGCCTAAGCACGCCAAGTCTCTTTTTCACTTCCTTTTGAAACAAACTGTCATCATCACCCAAGCACCAACATCATTTCTAATACCCCCTTTGCCATATGACTCTCTATCACTCCATCCCCTTGCCAACTCAGTACGTTCCTCCTTTTCTTCTTCTTCTTCTTCTTTTTCTGGCTAGGAGGTAGATCGGAGAAGGATGACTTGAACTGTAATATATACCAAGTGTTTTCGTAAATGCTCTTTGTCACTGAAGCTGTAGTCGATTTTTGATTTCCGACAATACGATCATAGATTATATAACCAGTCTTCGATTGACTCCACCTAAATTCAAAGCAACAGAGAACTTTTGGACCAAAAATGTCAAACAACCTAACAAATATTCCTTCCAAGACCTTCATAATGAAAAACAAAGTGAGAACTTTCTTTTCCCTTTTTGCTTGCTTACCCTTTAATCCAGCAGAGCTTTTGCTGAGCTATAAAGTTCTCAAACAGTTCAAGCTTCACTCTTTGCATCCCTTTACCAATCTCTACTGTCCACAGAACATTAAGAAGCTGCTATAGAGCTAGTTTACAGCCATTCAAGCCATTCTTTTAGTTACATCCCCAATAAATCAAACAAAACCATACTACATTTATGTTCTATCACTCACTAGCTTCATCAATTTTTCAGAATCAAGCTCATTTTCTCACATGGGATCTGTCTTCACTCTATCACTCATACTTCTTTCATCCATATCAGTAACATTATCAAACAATGAAGCTCCACAGATCAAGTCAGCTCGGCTTCTCGACCTTCTCATCCGAGACTACACCTTCAAGACCTACGACACATACTTCAAGACAGGAACACTGCACAATGTCCACTTACCAGCAAACTTCTCTGGGATCAGAGTCGATACAGTGAGATTCAGATGTGGCAGTCTCCATAGGTACGGCGCGCAGGTAAAGGAATTTCATCTAGGCGTTGGTGTGTCTGTAAATCCATGTGCAGAGAGGGTGATGGTAGTTACACAAAACTTGGGATATAATTGGTCATCTATATACTACGCCAACTATGACTTATCTGGGTACCAGCTTGTGTCCCCAATTTTAGGCCTGTTAGCTTATAATGCTGGTACTGATGTAAACTTTAGTAACCCTTTTGAGGTAGGAATTCAAGCTCTAGAAAATCCCATCACTATAGACTTCAGAAACATCACAAGGGCGAAAAATGAATTAGGTGCTACTAGGCCTTTATGTGCTAGCTTTGAAGGTGAAGGCAAAGTGACACTAGCAAAGGAGGCTTCACCTTACACGTGTGTTGCCAAAAAGCATGGCCATTTTGGATTGGTGATTGAGAAGCCTTTCCCAGTTCAACTCAGGAAGAAGGTTAGCCAGTGGAAAGTGGTGGTTGGTAGCACAGTCGGGTGTGCTATAGGTGTTTTTCTTTTGGGGTTGCTTCTGGTGGCAATGCTTGTGAAGGTGAAGAAGAGATCGAGGATCGAGGAGATGGAGAGAAGAGCTTATGAAGAAGAAGCTTTGCAGGTATCAATGGTTGGAAATGTTAGAGCTCCTACAGCTTCAGGGACACGAACTACGCCAGCGATTGAACATGAGTATATACCTCCTCGTCCTCGTTGAAATACTGCATTCACTTTTTTTCATACCTGATTCTTTTTTCTAGCATTATTAGAAGAATTGTAAAATGTTTTTTTTTTTTTTTTTTTGTGATAACATTGAATTTAGTTAACTGAAATTTCCGAAGGCTAGCTCCTTGATTTAAAGAATGTGAATTCTATTTTTAGAGAGTTTCAGATTTGCAGGTAGTAGGACTGAGCTGAATGATCACATTGTAAAACTGAAGGTAACACTTCAACTGAGTAAAATACTGCATAGTTCAACATATTAGTAACATCATGTCTGTATAGTTGATCTGAGGGCAAAGAAGGGATCGAGCTCCTCTGCAGTGAAAAGCCTGCAGTTTTGGTAAAGTTCATTAAATCTCCTGCTCCTTTGCTTTCTTTTGCCAACAACGATCACAGTGACTCAATTAGACTAACATGCATTCTCCTCTTGCAACTTTGAAACCAATGCTAAGCTCATTTTTCCTATAGAATAAACTCTGTTCTTCAAACCATCATCCTCTGTTTTAGGATTCTGCAAGCCAAGAATAACACATAAGCAAATACAATCCCTTATTCAATTTTGGGTTAGAAGATACATTTGGGTTTGCTCTGCTGGTTTTGGTTACACAAAAAGGAAAAAGAAGAGAACGGATGGAAGCAGGAATCCATCTCGTCGCGCTGCTTCACACTTCGTCGCCTCCTGATCGAGCTTCGTCACTCTTCGTCGCGCTGAGTCGCAATTCGTCACCTTGATGAATGATGATGTTACAAGGTAACTCTCATCATCAATCTGGACTGTGCAGAATGCAGACGCCCTTAAAACTACTTATAATCCAGACTCCATAGTTATATGAAAGCTTTCTGCTTTGTTTAAAACTTTAAAAGGCAGCTGATCTCAAAGATTGGAATGTTGGATGCTTCAAATTGCACACAATGCCAAATTGCCAACAAGCTTGTATGGGAACCCACTTTAAAGCTTATCAGCCCACCACACAAAGGCCACCCGGAAAACAAAATGAACTGATTTATTTAGCTCGATGTTATCCCCTGCATTCAATATCTACATTATATTCAAGGTCAGCTCCAATCTGCTAGTTGTTCTACCTCCTATCTAATATGATTATAGTTCACATATGTGGCGAAACCAAACAGATTACAGGTCATGTAAATGTGACTGATTCCAGGACACAAACAAATGAAACCGAAGCATCATGATGATCTGTGGAAGTTGGAATAACACTACCCCATTTTCATATGCTTGATTTGTAAACTTAACTACCAATCTACCATACATTGTCTCGTACAGTGGACAGGGCATGGCCTTTACTATCATATAGAATTGATGATCCAAAATTTCCGAGAGAATCAGAAGCATCAAGCATGTGCTTTGTTTTAATAAATATTCATGACAGGATGGATTTAGACATCTTATGATTAGCATGCATGTGCACATCCATGCAAGATTTCAAAGATCGTGATCGATTTCAATATGAGAGAGTGAAGGAGGTAGATTAAATATCACTGTAACTTTTGCTATGATTATAGTTTTCTATAATATACTTGTTTTTTTTTATCTTGTATGTTTTGACAAGAGTTTCTCTGCAGAAGTCTCTGCTATGATCGATTTCTCTTTGTAATTTCTGATCACAGTATGCCTCGATCTATATTGTTTTACTGCTCTTTAATTTCCCTTTTAAGTAAAGATATTGTTAGTTGAGTGATTTAATATTTCACATAATGTTTGGTCAGTTTCAAGTGCTATTTCACAAAATAACGTCTTCACATTTAATAGAATTATTTTTGGTATAATATCACCAACAGATCTCAACTAGTCATTGATCAATAATTAAGGTTCCATGCTATAACCAACATCATCCAGATCGACTCCTTAACACAACTTAAACATTCTCCGATCCTCTTTAATTTTCCATCTCCAGCTTTCATTCACAGTTACAGTAAAACTCATGCGTTACTATCATTAGCTATTAACTATTAACTATTGTTTGGCTACCTTCTTATAAAGTAATTAAGTCCATAATTTCTCTATCTCAATGAGTCCGTATATAAACCAAATAATTAAAGATTTCACTCCTTCTTTAAATCCATGCATGCTTAATTAATTAGGAAAACTTAACCCAAATAATCCCCACACCATGCTTCACATCAATTATAAATACATGATTAAATGGTTTACCTAATAGGTTTGGCAACCCTAAAAGCTTACAAGATCCACCGCAACCCTAAAACCTCCAAAGCTTTAAACTCCCAAACACTATAGGACTCTCTTTCTCCCCCACTGAACCAAAAAGTCCATATTAAACTATATATATTCCCCCACTCTACACACAGTTATAATTTTCCCGGGAAATTATTAACCGACTTACCTCCTCCTTCCCGGGAAAAATCAGCAGTAAAAAACAAAGCTCCCCATCAAAATCCCAACCCATCTTTTTTAACCTCAAAATCTCACACACACAACAACAACACACAAACCCAGAGAGACAAGAGAAGCTCTGATCCTCTATGGACGACCCTAACCCTTCTTCTTCTTCTTCATCTTCGTCTTCTCAGCTCAACCCTCAGACGCCGGCGATGGCGGCAGAGCCGGAGACGCCGGCGCGGCACATCGAGCGAATGCTCAACGTGAACCACCACCACCGATCGCCGTCGCGGACGATTTACTCCGACCGGTTCATACCGAGTAGATCCGGTTCCAACTTCGGCTTGTTCGACATTAAATCGCCGCCGAATTCTCAGTCCGACGAGACCTCCAGCGCCTACACCACGCTTCTACGCGCCGCCCTTTTCGGCCCCGACACCGCCGCCGTGGTTCCGCCGACGACGCCCGACCGGAGGGGGCTGATGAACCCGCCGAACCAGAACATCTTCCGGTTCAAGAGCGAGACGCGGCGGTCCATGCACTCGCTGCTGCCGTTTGGTTTTGATGATGACGTGGCCACCGGAGTTCATCATAGTCCGGTGAAGACGCCGAGGAAAGTGCCCAGGTCGCCGTATAAGGTATAAAGCTTTGAAGCTTTGAGCTTTTTGGAGATTTGGGCTTTTTCGGATTTTTTTTTTTGGTGATTTGGGCTTTTTCGACGTTGTGAATTTGTTTTTGATTGTTTCAGGTTTTGGATGCACCGGCTTTGCAAGACGATTTCTATTTGAATCTGGTGGATTGGTCTTCGCATAATGTGTTGGCTGTGGGTTTGGGGAACTGTGTTTATTTGTGGAATGCTTGTAGTAGTAAGGTGAGCTCTCTTAGCTTTCACTGAATTAGGTTCTGTTGAGTAGTTTCAACATTGTTTCGAATTTGACAAGTCATTGTTTTGATCATTTGGATGGTTGTTTGTGGTGGTGTATGTGTGAAAGTTTGGAACTTTTTAGTCTTATGATCTACATTGTGTGCTACTTGCAGGTAACTAAATTATGCGACTTGGGGAATGATGATAGTGTCTGTTCGGTGGGCTGGGCGCAGCGGGGGACTCATCTTGCTGTGGGAACTGGCAATGGGAAAGTCCAGGTAAGAGATAGTTGTACTTAATCGCATTTAATAGATATACTGCATGCTTAAAGGCTGACCTTGATATGTGACTTTTCTTCTTTTGTTATTGCAATGATTATAAGTTAAGTTTGAACTTAATTTAAACTGTATAAGTTAAAACTTAAAAGTGACAAGTTTCTAACATGAGGATGGTGAGTATGATCATGAAGTGATTATGTTGTCTGAATTATAAGTATGTAACCAAGAAAATTCGTTTAAGAGTTTTGTTTTGTTGTTTGTCTCTGATCAGTATCTGGGTGAACATAAAACCCCTGCCCGGACTCTGTAGTAGCACAGGCACTGAGTGCAACACATCATATCTAATGTCGGTGATTCACAATGTGATGCTATCAATTGGAATTTACTCACTGTAGAATGCCTAACTATACGACTATCAATAGATCATGTTATCTAGCAACTATTTTTAATTTTTATGTATTACATAACATAGGAGCTACATCTCAGTTACATAGAGCACCTTTTTTCAAAGGAGTGCATCATCTAATAAAAAAAAAAAAAAGATTTGATCTGATTGAGAAATTATGTCGCACTCTAGGAAATTTAGTGAACAATCAAGATAACATTAGCCTCACAACTTTTAGGTCTCATTGTTTACCGTTTAATGGAACCTCCAACCCCTACACACTATGTGGTGACAAGTTAGGAAATAGGAGTCCAAACACAATCAAATTTCTGAATTGTGAATCTTGTAGTTTCATCTTCCGTAGTTGATCTTTTTAAACTGTATGTGTGGCTATGTGTAAATGGCCATCTTGATCCTTCATGGTGGGAGCGTGGTTACATTATTGGGTTATTGTAAATTCATGCAAGTGATTACATTGAACCACTGTCACATGATTATCATGCCACCACTTTTGTTTAAGTTTTGTGTTCTCATATATGTGCTGTGCTGATTCACTAGTTATCTTCTGTGTAGATTTGGGATGCATCTCGCTGTAAGAGGGTAAGAACTATGGAGGGCCACCGTCTACGTATTGGGGCATTGGCCTGGAGTTCCTCAATGTTGTCTTCTGGTAGCCGTGACAAGAGTATTCTTCAACGGGATATTCGTGCTCAGGAAGATTTTGTTAGCAAACTTTCTGGACATAAGTCAGAGGTAAACAACCTTTTAGCTCGTTTTCAGGTTGATTGACCTTCTAGGCTAATTATAACTAGTGTGCATTCGGATTTTCACCTCATAACTAATTTTTGTACTTTCTGTAACATGCCTGTTGTTTTGTCTGTTTTCTGTTTGATTTATTTCTTGCTCAACTTAAAAATCATTTGATTGTCTTTCAGGTTTGTGGACTGAAATGGTCATACGACAACCGTGAATTAGCATCAGGCGGGAATGATAATAGAGTATGTGATTGCAGTTCTTTTCTTTCTTGCCCAACTTTTTCTATTTGGTACATTGTAAGATGATTATGCTTCCTATTCTTCACTGATCTCGTCTATGTGCAGCTTTTTGTTTGGAATCAACATTCAACTCAACCTGTGCTGAAATACTGTGAGCATACTGCTGCCGTGAAAGCTATTGCCTGGTCTCCCCATCTTCACGGACTTCTTGCATCTGGGGGAGGAACTGCAGACCGATGTATCCGTTTCTGGAACACAACAACTAACTCTCACTTGAGCTGCATGGACACTGGAAGTCAGGTGAACAATTTGTTGCCTTAAAAACTTTTTTATGCTTACACCTCTTAATTTGGGCTAAAACATGCATGCATTAGGGATGCTCTACCTTTTGATCAAATTTGGTTGCAATGGAAGTCCTTTAGTTCAAACATTTTGAAACTTGATAGTTGTTTCTTCGCATTCTTCACTTGTTTAATGAGTAGATATTCTTCAATCAAATTCGACATACAAAGTTTTTGAATTTGACCTTTCCCATATACAATATTGATAAAGACGAACTGGCGTTCAAATATTCACAACTTGAACGCATTTTGGATGCACTTCTGCTTGTAAATATATTTTGTTCATAGAAGATAATTTATATGCAGTGCTTGCCTCCCTCCCTCCCACTTTTTTTTTTTTTTTTTTTTATAATATGCTAAGCTGTATTATGTTGACTGTATGTATGTAGGTATGCAATCTTGTGTGGTCCAAAAATGTCAATGAGCTCGTCAGCACGCATGGGTACTCCCAAAATCAGATAATAGTTTGGAGATATCCTACCATGTCCAAGGTACAATAGTCTCATCTATTTTGTGATTCGTACAACCAAGAAATCCAGTTGTTATCAACTTCAGTTTTTAATTTTCAGTTTTATCTGCTGATGCAGCTGGCAACTCTCACGGGCCATACATATAGAGTTCTTTATCTTGCCATCTCACCTGACGGACAGGTTCTTTCTAATCATAATCTTAAATCCCTTTCCTATATAGTTCACAAATTTTTAGGTTTTGTTATGCGTATTCTTATCTGTTATATTGATTTGTTTCAGACAATTGTCACGGGAGCAGGAGATGAGACACTTAGGTTCTGGAATGTTTTTCCTTCCCCTAAATCTCAGGTAAAAGCTTCAATACATGACAACTTTTGGTGAAAGTTCAATATTGATGATTTAGTATGTACTAGTTTTGAAATGATGAACTATTATTTTAAACATTTTTATCAGAATACAAGTCGTAAATTTAGTATAATCCGACTTAAAATGCATTCCAATAAGAAAAGAAAGAATAAAGTTGGTTTACAAAGATTCTGTTTCAGTAGTTTAACTTCTACTAAATTTCGTGCTGAAGGATGAAAATAACTCATATAATTGAAATTCCTATTGCAGAATACCGGAAGTGAAATCGGAGCATCATGTCTAGGCAGAACCATCATCAGGTGACCTCCTGCAGGACACTTTACACGAACTCGGCAACCTTCAAAGACTTATCGCAGCGATCAAGAATGGGAACCATATGATAACATGTGATTGGCTTGTTGAATGTTGACATGATAAAAGTGATGATCAATTGGTCAACCCCCAGATGACCAGAGAATCTGTTGGGACCTTGAAGGCTATTCCAGGAGGGAAGGGTCTGCTGGTTTTGTTCAAGTAGAAGAATAGATGATATACCTTTTTATGGTTCATATATATAGAGGGGAGGTGTTATTTATTCTCACCTGCTCGGTGCTCCCTCGCTTTGTATATTTAAAGAGCAGAAAATAAATGATAACTTATCCATTGTGGCTCAAACAGATTTTCACATTCTTTGTAAATTAATCAATCATCATTCTTTAACTTGTGCTCCCTCCCATCATGAAGTTGAGAAAGTTAAAAGAGCATAAAAGAACAACTATTTCAAATGGAAAATAACATGTAGATCCTTTTATTAAGGGTGAACACAGTAAGGAAGAAGGACAAGATTTTAAGGAGTTACGGGAACAAAATAAATAAATAAAAATATTCTAATATATAAACAAATGTACACAACACATTGTCACAGTTCATACAGTAGGGGACGAAGGAAAATTAAAAGAATGTGATAATGACCAATTTAACTTAAATATTACAATAATTTGGCCAATCTTGAACCAGCTTCTTCACAGATGCTTAATCTATCTGACTTAACTAACAAAGTCTATGAAACCCCAAATGGGAACAAATATATAGGTTTCTATTTACATCTTAGTTGCTTACACCAATCTCTAACCAAGAAAATTTTAGTTTGGTTCTTGGGTTTGCCCCTGAAAGCTCTGTTGGGCCCCATATACAGTTTCATTAGTCTGGTTAAGCTCTTGAGACCATGGGATGGAGCTCAGGGGTGGGAAGCAACAGCTACAGTCCTCTTGGCATGGTTGTGGCACCAAGTCCTCCTCCTCCTTGCTTGAGGCAGCTGCCTTCCGCTGGGACCCTCTAGATGGTGATGATGCATCCCTCAGTGGGCCCCAACATTCCACCTTGTTGAATTCTGGAATGTTGGAGTGAAAGTAAACCCAAACCAATGCCTCCTCCAATTCTGGGTAACTGTTGAACAGATTGCCATCTCCATGAATGAAGGCCTTCAGAACCTGTGTAGACGTGTGACCTTTCCATTAAGGGTTTTGCCTTTAACAAAATGCATAGCTTATGAAAATGATTTTGGGGACATTATTCATTCATTATGATGTGGTACACTAATTAAAATCTACAGCCTAATATTAGGAATTCAACCTCCAAAATTTAAAGCCTTGCGTTTAGATCCACTACAGTACTAAATTTTGTATTCCAAACCATGTGGTAGTGTGGTACTACTAAATTTGTTTAAATAATGGTTAGTTACTTCTAAACTTATTGTTTACCGAACCATGTGATGGTGACACTCTTCTAGCGTTCGGTGCTTAACTTTAGGTATTCTGCTTACTTACGTGCCAAATACGATACCAGAACTTCAGAAGCTCCAAGAGTGTCAGAAACAACTATTATTGATTGAACATTTGATTTAACTAGTAGCAAATTAGCACTAGCAAAGAGAAATGATGACAGCTTGAAGACTTACAACAGGAAGCTCTCTGCAGAAGATGAAGTATCTGACCCTTGAAAACAAATCCAAAAGGAAATGACCTCCACTTATATGGCAGTGGACATGGAGAGACATCTTGTCCTTTACTTTCTTCCACTCTGCCACAACCTCATCTCTTTGTAATTTGTTGTACCACCCTTGCAACTGCAAATCAAATTCCATTAGTTCTTGTTCTTCCTTTAGACTCATCAGTCATAAACAGCAAGAGTCACTAATAAAACTATAAGCCCGTGCAAACACAGATAGTACACAACGAAAGCAAAAGGCAAAACAAACAAATTTGAAGACGTGATTAAGGATCTAATCTAATCTAATCCCCTAGAGAAAGCCCCATAATACTATTTTAATGTAAGGATATAGGCATATGGGTTTTGCTTAAACCAAGGAAAAGGCATGTTTTTGGAGTATTGGTTTTATAGATCAGGATTACCTGAGAGTTGTTTATAGTCTGTGAGATAGCCAGAGTGAGCTTTGAGGTTACATCACTATGAGTAAGTGTGTAAGTCCTCGCAAGATTCCCAGGGTGCTTCTTTTCATCCACTCCCAAAAACAGAACCTTTAGCTTTGATGATTCAAATATGGCTGGTCCAAATAGCCTTGCAACCTAATCAATCAAACCCACAAATGATCAACACCAAAATCTTGTTCGTAATGACTAAAAACAGTAACCCAACTTGTAAAATTAGTGAAGAGAAAAAGGAAGAGACAGAGATACATACAGGAACCAAGGCTTGGTTCCTCTTCTTGGGTATTCTTCTATGGTAAAACAGAGAGCTCTTGGGGTCAGATGAAGAGAGTGAAGGTTTAAACTCTGAAGGAAGCAAAGAAGCAGCAGCAGTAAGAGTACCCATCTCAGAGTACCCAATATTCTACACAAAACTGGGTTTTCAATGCTTAAATAAGCTTATGCATACAAGAAAGAAATAACTCTTCAAGGGAAGGAAACTCCGGAAATCTTGGGTGCTTTGCAACTTTTGCTTCTTCTTTTGCTTTGGAATAACTTGTGGCTTCTTAGTTGTGGCTTCAAGTGCCAACTACGAGAAGATGACACTTACTTTGCTTGTGAGCTCGGCGTTTGAAACGTTGAAGATTTTGATACTGAGAGACGTGTCGGTTGGGCAATATATGGCAGTTGATCAAACAGTTGTTTCTACATTTAGGCTCTCTTCATTATTCATTATCGGTTCGCTATCGTATCGTATCGGACCGACTCAACTAATTTATTTGGAGTCATTTGGAGCAATCAGCAATGTGTCGTCTCCCCCATAATCCCATGCGCAATTTTCAGAGCCTGTAATTCCACTTGGACACTGAATAGACTGAGAGCCCATATAGCATGATCATATGTTTCATCTCTTCTGTTCCCATCGATGAACTTAAAGGATCTTATCCTTTTAGCGAACATATGTAAAATTACCAAAGCGTACTTCATTTTCAAAATCAGTCCAATAAAACTTAGCCCAATGTGCATGAGATTCGACCAAAGCATAATTCATTTTATTATTATATATAATAATACTATTCAATCCGCTTGTTAACAGTCTCGTCTTGCAAGTATAAATCCTCTCACCTTGTAACATTTGATAAAAAAAATCTTTAAAACTATTACCAGCGAAATAATGATAATATATAGCTTTTTCAGAGGAGAGATAGTAACTGGAGTTGGAATATCATGCCCTAGCTCCTGTACTATCAGAACAATGGCTTTCGATCTCAACAAAAACTGGAGCAGTAACCTGTTCATTAGCAGCTACATGGGTTCATTGACAGCCAAGTCGGCAGTATGATGCTCACGTAGTATTATTAGCTCGATTGTGTTCGTATTATATATATATTCCATGATATGATAATCAGATCTTGAATTGGAAAGAAAGCAAATATATGGTTGATCATGGATAGGTTGAGATATATATATGATCTCTTCTAGTTTGTTTGAAACTTAATTGGAAGGGGCATCTTCCGAAATGCTTTACTATTTTACACTGAAAAGTGAAAACATCTTCCCAGTTGTTGAGAATGATGGTACCTTGTAGCTTCAATCGTTGAAAACGTTTCCATATATAGTGAGCTCAATATTGACATTTCAAGTATGGAGGAAAATGACTGTTTGAATCAGAATATGGTACGTATTTATGCAAGTGGATACGAAAAGCTGTTCTATAAATTATGTGGTAGTATTGTTATTTGGACATGTCAACTTATTTTCATTTTACAAGTTGAAAATACATACAGTACTAGTATCTAAAAGCTTACAAACAACAGAGGCAATAACTGCATTCTCTTATTTTCATCTTTCTCGTGGTGTGAGTTGCGATATGTTTATTATTTGAAAGATTTTATACGTCACAAATTTTAACTTATAATTTACGACTGACTATTGTATATTGAATAGAATGAATTTAAAAATTATTATTATTTTTTATAAGAATTAAAATTAGAAATACGATGATACTTTGTTGTATTGTCGTATGATCATCGATCCGGCCCATCTCTATAATAATGCAAGAAAATTGGACCCTCAATTATTTGAAGATGCAAAAACAAGTTAATTGTGGTATATATATTCGTTATGAAATTAACGTGCGAAGTTTTTTTTTGACAAATTTTTTTGTCATATTTTCACATCTCCACTATTCAGATGTTAGAACCTAATGTCTAGATCATCTCTGCAAAATTTCATCCAATTTGATAATCGTTTGACATTTCATTATGGTGATTTACACGAACAGTTCAGGTTGAACATATTCGGTTTGTTCATTGATTTAATATAGTTTCGATACCTTAACAGTAACCAAATTAGATGAAAATTTTGTAGGAATGATCTATACATTAGGTTCAAACATTTGAACGGTGTAGATGTTAAAATATGACTAAAAAGTGTGTCAAAAAAAAAACTTCGCACGTTAATTTTAGAATGAAAGTTCGCTTTGGATAAGAACTATATATATATATATATATATATATATATAGACTAGCTAGCATCTACCAACTTACAAGCAACAAATTAATAATTAACCACATTCTCATACTTTCATCTTTTTAGTCTTATAAGCTGTGACATGTTTATTATTTGAAATAACAGATATTTTATATGCCACAAATTTGATTTATAATTCACTACCACTATAAATCAATTAGAATGAATTTAAAAATTATGATGGGCCGGGTTTCTCATAAGAATTAAAATTAGTACTGTGTTGTTGTTGCATGATGACCCAGGCCATGCCAAGCTGAAAAGGAAAAAACAGAAATTGGTCCCTCAATTTTTTGATGCTGCAAAAACATGTTAATTGTGGTATAGTAGCGTCGATCTAATAATTGCATTCTCATACTTTCATAAATCCCGACTCATGAGCTATGACCTGTTTATTATTTGAAATATCATATATTTTATATGTCACAAATTTGACTTATGATTCACGACCACTATAAATCGATTATAATGAAATTAAGAATTTTGATCGTTTCTCATAACAATTATAATTAGAAAAGCAATGGTACTGTGTTTTTGTATAATGACCCGGTGCAGCTATATAATTATGAAAGGGAACAAATCTGAAAGAGAAGTTTTATATATAGTACTCCCTAAACTACTTAATACACATAATTATTATTATATATTTCAAATATGATTGTGTAAGTATATCAAACAACCAAAACAAACATGTAATAATTAAAAAAATCAGAAAACAAATATAGAAAATCAACAAAAAATTAGAAACTAATAAAATAATCTGATAAAAAAATTAATAAAATAAGAAAATAAACTTCTATAAGAAATTCGAATTAGTTTTAATGGAAATTTAAACAATCAATTCCTTTTTTTATTTTCACAAAAAAAAATTATAATTTTTTAGAATTTTGAATTAAGTAGTAATTTTTGTTGATAACATTATGATTTTTATTTCATTAAATTTTATCTTGTTCTTTTTTTCTTCTTCTTCTAAATACAATGATGAGAATGTATTAATTAATTCTTTATTTTATTTAGCATTTTCATGTTTAAGAATTTGAAAGGAACAATATATAATAGATTTGTAATGATTTTGTAAACTAACATGTGTAGTCGATTTTACAAAATGTCAATATAAAGTAACATACTAATCATAGTAACCTTATATAGTCAAATAATAAGGTATTTCATGATTTTTAGTTCAAGGATATCTTAGGTAGTTTGGGTTGTGTATTTAGTAAAAATATGATGTTCATAATTTGAATAGGTGGTGTCCAAGAGTATGTATGTGCATTAAGTAGTTTTGAGAGTGTAGTAAAAATTTCTCAATCAGAAATTAGTCCCTCAATTATTTGAAGCTGCAAAAACATTTTAATTGTTTTAATTTTGGACCAAAAAAATCTTCCACCGGCCGGGAGGCATGCATAATTAAGAAAACCAGGCTAATTAATATTTATCATACATGAAAATATGCAGAAAATTCTTAGATACTATTCTTCTGAAAATCCTAGACGCGTAATCCTAAATTTTGAAGACGTGCACTCTTAATTAACCAGCCAGCAAAATTCTCACTACTTGGTTCATGACTTGCAGCATTTTGCTTGTTTCGAAAGTTGACTCCAAAGAAATTCGTGTGTTAGGAGTGTGACTGATGTAGTAGTTTCCCCTCATCATTTCCGTTGATCGAGTTCTCAATAATTGTTTTCAAAAAAGAGTTCGATCTCAGAAATCTAGATCTGTTTTGGACATAAATAATGAAGAGGGCCTGTGTTTCACTGTTCCTCTTTAGTCAATGGCTCGATGCGGAATTTAAGCATCTATTATGTGAATGAACCTCTTAGCACAACGGGGGCCAAATATTAGACCTCAACATCTTAGACGTGTTTTGGGAAACTAATTTTGTGGTTGATGTCATTGCTAATTTTGAGCATTTCTCGTTATTCACTTTTGCATTAGAATTTGATGAGTTCCTAGTGAGAATTTGAGAACCTTATAGTTTGACATTGTATCATTTAAAAAAAAAATAATTAAAAAAAAAAAATGATACTGAGATACTTCTCTCCATTCAAGCACCCAAACGAGTGACCGTTCCATACTTCAATATATGTTAGAACAAGGGCCGGGAAAGTGACCGGGGTAAAAGATTTATATGTATAACATGCACTACGTACAAAGATTGTCATGGAAGAAGCAAACAGTCTGTATATATCAGATTTCATTTCTTTCTCCTTAATTTCCAGAAATATTAATAATGAAAAGAGCACAATTCTCACTTTACATTTCAGCATTAATATTTTATTGTTCATTTGTTTGTCTCGGTCTCTTTCTGGGCAAGACCTTTTGTTTCTGTCTGCGAAACCCATCGAAATCAACCTTATGCGGAGCCAAGCAGATCCTGCGCACAGCAGGATAGCTACAAAAAGATTAGATAGACGTGTTCTTCTTTTGGCCTGGGATCATATCACTGAGCTTTACGAATTGATCATGCATGACAATTACAGTGTCCAAACTCCAAACTATACATTTCCTGTTCGCGTATTACTGTATTACCTGCAGTATTCGATCTTGACCAAGAAACAAGTTATATCGATCACCGGATTCAATGAGTTTAGTGACCTGCCCCGACACTTAACCACCCTAGTTCCACAATTTCACTTGATTACGTTACATAGTCATCCAAACTTGTTATATGCATGTCTTGTATATCTTTGGGGTTTAGAGTGTGTCAAGGAGTATTAGGTGTATAATGTTTGACATAATTAAGCTAGCTTATGTATTGGTTGTTTTCCCGAATTATTCATAAGCTAGCAGCAGCAGCTGTTACAAAATTGCAATTAATAAAGCTGAGGGGTGATCAAGAAAAAGATATATAAATCACACAAACTTTGTATTCTGCATTACTTATTCCATGAATAAGTATAGAAGCAATTTCTGGATTTACAGTTATTCTATATTCGGTGAACCCAAAATTACCATCAGGAAGCTTACAAACCTGTTAACGGAGCTGGCTGAAGTTGCAATATTTGATATAAATGATCATCATCAATGTTCATTGATCTCAATCATAAATATACGAGTTCATTCATACCCTAGCTAGGGAGTTTTCTTGGCACTTCTGTGTCTTTTGGGTGGCCCGATGAACAATTCCGTCTCCACTTCCATAGTTTGAGACTCGCTCTCTGTTTTCACATCATCATCTTCATCTCCATCTTCTTCTCCATTGCTTGTTGGACCAATTGATTGCATGCCACACTGGAACATTATATGAAATAAGAATTAATTAATTAATTAATTAAAGGAGTGCAAACTTTCTAACCGAAGCATATGGTGCAAGATGTACGTGCTACGTAGTGTGTATGCTGATAATGTTGTAGATTTAGGATCCAGTCTTCCAGAATCCCCATATCGACTACTACTAAGTTCAGTATCCTAATGGATCGACTCAAGACAATATTATGTACGTTTCTATCTTGCAGTGCAAGTCACCACGATTGCCTATGCATGTTGTATATACGCCCCTGGAGATTAATTAGCCAAAGGCTAAACGTGCATGCAGCACATATATATGTAGTGGCTGTTGCAGCTAACAATTGGAAATATAGCTTCTCTAGTATGCTATGTATACCAATATATATACCATGGACAAGGAAGTGAAAGAATGAATTCGATTCAAAACCAGTCGGCAATAGATAAAGTTGCTTATCTATTGCTTGAGCAAGACTTTTCATCTTGTGGTAATTAAATGCAAGGCAACTATGCTGCATGATGTGGAATTACCAATTCTCTCAACAATCTTGAAGTTTAGAGTAGTTCAGAAAGAGAAAGAAGCTTGATATTACCTTCTCCCTAAGCACGGAATTTTGTTCGAGTAGGCTTTTCTCCTGAACATCATGATTAATTATCATGCCAAAAAAAAAAAACAAATGGAATCAGTATTGTATCATTGTATGTACCAGCATTTTCGAGATTAGACACAGCAGTGTATTTTACCTTTTCCCTCAGCTGCTCTATCTGCTCCCTCAGCATCTGGTTCTAATTTTAGGGATTGGAGAAATATATAACAATTAATGCAAAGTTGCAAACATAGAATTAATGAACTTGATTTCCATGTTTATGTAGTTATGTACCTTTCTATCTCTAATTTTCGCTAAGCTTCGCTCCATTTGGTTCTCCATCTGATGTAGCTCGTCTATTGAGCATGATTCTAAACCATCACCCAAGAGCTTCCTGCGTTCATGTATAATAGGTTTTGCATACTAGTATTATTACGTTTAACCCTTGCAATATTAGTACAGAGCTGGAATAAGTTAATTAGCTCAAAAACAAGAAATTTTAAAGTTTACCGTCGAGAAGAATCAATAAACTCAATCCTCTTTGCCATGCTACTGGTGTCTTCGTTAGCAAGCTGCATATGCAAATCCAACAGAAAACTGGTCAGTAACTTCTTACTTAATTTTCCCAGACAATGCTTTATCAAGTATCTACTTATAAATAGGCCTTACCAAGTAAGGTTTACCGAAAATAATAAGATTAAGCCGAATAGGCCTTACTTCTTCAATCTGACCATGACAACTACGTACATGTACAACACAATTCGCTAATTGAAACTGATCATCTTTTGGGTCTCTCTATCTCTATCAAGGATTACGTCTATATGAAATCAGTCATATCGGAAACCTTTTTGGTCATATAAAAACTTCGTAGACAAGTTCAATTCCCCTAATAAAGCTAATTTGATTACCTTAATCATATGAGTACGTAGAGGATTTCCCATTTTGAATATTGAGTTGGGAGGTTCTATTCATACCTCCAAAAAACAGTACTAAGACTTCCCTATTTTTTCAAATTGGTATTGACTTTGTCAATGCTTGTGAATTTACCAAAAAATCATATTACCAAATAACTCGATCTCACCTTACCAAAAAAGAATATCCATATAACTAAAAAAATCTTACCTTATAAAAAAAATCACACCTTACCAATAAAAATATCCACATTACCAAAAAAAAAATCTCACCATACAAAAATAAATTAATTAATTAATATCTCACCTTACTTGTTCAAGAACGATAAATTAATAATCATCCACAATCGACAGTAAAGTAAAATTATATGTAAATTTTGAAGGAAGATGCAATTTGTGTTACTTTCAGTTTTTTTTTTTGGTTTGATTATTTTTTTTATTTCGCTTGCTTAAATACATTTGTTATAAGCAACGATCAATGTAAAAAATGTGTAAATAGTTATACAGTGATTATAAATAAACAAGTTTTCTAGTCTCAACAAAATTAATAATTGATGAGAAAATGTGATTATTAGATGTTCAAAAATTGAAAAACCAACTAATTACATATTTCCTTTAGAATCTTCTAAAATGAAATTTTTTATTAATTTTTTGGAGTTATGAGTATTTTGGGAAAATAAGGGACCGGAGGTCGAATTAGCATTTTATTTTGTTGAAAAAATAAATTGGTGGTCTATAAAACAAAAATGTCCAAGTGTTATTTTTGGAGGTATGAATAGAATATTCTTACTGAGTTTTCTGCATTTGATCCTTAAAAAAAAACAAACAAACAAACAAACCTCAAATGTGGAAATAAATTTCCAATCATTGGATTCTATATGATCTCAAGTGAGGTTAAGGAGATATTTGGTACGTGTCAAGATGCTGGCTTACCTCCATATGATCATGATCTTGAACTGCTTTACAGCTGGGGCCTTGATCCTTCACTCTCTTTTGAAAACGCTCTATTGTATTGTTCAGACTGAAGTATCTCCAACGGCATAAAAAATGATAACACATTAAAACAATGCTAATTAATTAACTTAACTTATAAAAGTACGTTTTACATTAAGTTGTCACGCACAAGTACTTTCTCCATGTAACATCACTAATTTTACCACAATTATCTAAACAGTAAGTAACACGAGATAGAGGATTTGTAAAATAGCTATAGCTTGACTATTATTACCCGAACATACTTAATTGCTTTCATCATAAACGGTTCAAGGACAAATCATAATAAACAAAAAGTTCAAAAATAGTGTAAAACACTAGCTTAACCAATCACATTATTTTCTAAAAATCTACAATAGTTCACCCTCACACCCTTGCATTCTAATTATTCTAAACATCCATGTATTCAAACCTTGACGAAGCAGTCCATCTGTTTCAATTAAGTACTAAATTAGCTGAAAAAAGAGTGATTCAGCAGCTACATATAGAGTTTTCAGTTTAAAATTTTGTTAACTTTTGGTTACTGAAGAGATCAGTGTATGGAATAAGGAGGGGGAAACTAAAGAGGGATGGGAGAAGGTACATGCGTGAAATGAATACTTAATTATTTTAAAAGATCTGCTTAATAGCTTCTCTTTCATATCACAGTCATTTTTGTTTGCCTTTATTTATGCATATGTACATAATCTGTATGTATGCTTATCATTCACTTAATTCTTAGACAGTGTGTTGGGGATAAAAGCAAGTCATGTTTGCACTAATAGAACATTTTAATGACAAATAACAGCTATATAAACTTGGCTAAATTGGTAATAGAACATTATGTGCACTATATACTAAATTTTTAAAAGAGCAAGACAAAGAACAAGTGTATTCTGCCTTTTTCTAAGAGATAGTGCTTCAGATATGATAGTGAACCAGCAGGTAATAAACCAGTTCCATATTTTCATATCTTTATCTGTAATTTCATCTTGGTTTGAATCAGTAACTATATGATCAAAATTTATGAGCAAAATTTTATAAAATGATACACAAATGCAAAACACACCTGAAAATTCTATTATCCATAAACGTTGACTTCATAAACGCATGGAGTGTACTTAAGCAGATCAACTGGTGTGTATATTGAACTTAATCAGTAAATCAGGAAATATTAATTTTCTTTTTCCTGTGCAAATTAACCTATACTGACACGCTTTAATAACTTGTCATCTCTTTCACCGTATAATTAAGCATCTGTAGTTTGATATGAACTAGATAGCTAGGGAGCTCTGAGAGATACCATACTGAAATGAAACTTGATGAGTCTATGACAGTGAGAAACCCCCAAATATATCTCAACCAGAAGACAAAACCCACAGGCGATCTGGGTGCAGAAATAGGGGAAGATTTTATGCAGCTTTTTATGAATCCCTTATACGTTTAAAGCCGTAGAAATTGTACTTGCCTATATAATCATTCACAGCTGCACTACCAAAATAAGCAGCTTTTAGGAATCTAAAAAGCAAAAACCTGATAAACAAATTTATTCACAATAAATGATCTACCTATCTATCTGGGTACCCAATTCAATTCTTCCTGTTCTTCAATTTTTTTGTTCCAACTTAAAACATCAACATGAAGGGTTTAATTTCCTGAACTGTACCTAGAACAGCTGGAAAATTCAAAGAGCTTCCCTCTGTTGGAGAAAATGATGAGTGCAACTTCAGCATCGCAGAGAACGGAGAGCTCAAAGGCCTTCTTCAGCAGCCCATTCCTTCGCTTCGAGAAGGTCACTTGCCGGCTCGCCGCATTCTCTATCCGCTTCATCTGAGTCTTCCCCCTAACCATTTTCAGCCGGTCAAGACTGACAGATCGAGTCAAGCTGATCCGACCAATCAGATAATAGACCAAAACAAGAACAAAAAAGTTTCCAAAAATAGAAAGAGGGGCCGACAGAACTGAAACAAAAAAAATCCCCAGAAACCCTAAATTTGCAGAGAAGAAAAATGAGGAGCAGGAGGAGGATATAGATAGGGAGGGGGAACAGAGCACTGATTGATTTGCCCCACTTCCTTTTTCCTTTTGAGTTCAAAGAGTAGGGAGAACCCTATGGTTTAAAAACTTGGTGTTTATGCTTTTGTGGGAATTTTAAGAAAGTAAAAGAGGAAAGGACGCCATAACCCAATCTGAAAGTCTTGCTTGTTTTAGTAAATAATAGACACGTTCCACAGAAAAAGATGAGTAGCTAGGGAAATAGGGAATAGATGCCTACCACATGTGAAGCCACTCACTCATTTTATTCACCCAATGTGGAAAGTGGAGGCCACACAAGTCTCCGCGCCACGCGTGCCGTCGCGACACGTGGGAAAAGCGACTGACGACCTCTGTGGCCGGTGGCTCTTCGGGACGGCATAGAGGTGCTTGCCATCGTGAACAGCGAACATTCCTGTCGGTTGCCGGTAAAATTTGGGGCACGGTAAAAACTATTTTCTTTATTTTTTTTTAAATGGGTTGTCCGTACGAGGGTTCAGATAGTTTTTTTAACTTTTCCGTACGGTTCTGAGTTACAGGACAGGCAAATGATACAGTGCCACGTGTTGATATGACTTACAATACCAAGTGGGGGATGGCGTGTCAGGTATTTTTATTGTTTTTTCCTTTTCTCTAAATTGGACCACAACCATTTATTTTCCTTTCATTTTGTCTATTAATTGGTTTTTGATTTCAAATGTGATTGTTCGTCACTTGAAGATCTTTTTCAATCCATTGGTAAATTGTCCCCACTACTATTGGAGCGAACGACACAACCACATTTTCGTGTCTCCTGAGCTTATAGGGGACATAATCTGTGCCCATATATAATTGGGGACGAAATAACTATCTGGCACTATTTATACCGTCTCCATTTATGTTTTTAACATTTGGGGGCACTGTCAAAATTGAAATGAAGAAATAACCTTAAAGGAGGAACATCAAGAAGAAAAAAAAACAATTGAGAAGAAGAAGAAAGCTTCAGTACACGGAGATATCTACCTACATCATTGACATGGGCAGTCTCAATTAGTTTTTTCCTTCTGCAGTTAATGAACAAGTATTGATTATATATAGAAGTCCCCATATGTATAATAAACAAAAAAGAATAGACATGAGATTCTCTACATAAAATCCACATCCACAGACATATCCCAAATTACCAAGGAAAATAATTTTAAAGATCTAGTCCTCAAATGGAGGTCAGATCATGAAATGTGCTTTACCAAACTGAAACTTACGTACATTTCCTTGTATCTGAGGGTTGAAAGATATATTGGTTGAGGGAACGAAAAAAAGAGATGATAAAGAGGAGAAAATTTTTTCCGGTCCGTAATTTTATGGTTTGTTAGAATGGCAGTCGTATCGCTTAGTTTGCTAAACGTATGCAAAGTGGGTATCATTTGGGCACGGTCGTGTCTATAAATCATATTTAATTGGATATGAATTGAACAATTAACACACCTTCTACCAATGTTGCCACAAAATGTCCCTACGTTAAATGACAAGGACCATTTGGGTATAATATGGAGATGAAAGAAAAAACCTCTGTACCTAAATTATTCCTATATATAGAGATTGAGACGGAAGTATAACTCATCTGTGTCGAACTTATATATTTCTCATGATATATTGATTGTTGTATCAAATGGGCATGACCTGCCGTGAGCATTGCCTTTGTTTGCCACAAAATGAATCAAACTGTCCATATATCGTCTATAAGTCTTTAAATGACACGGAATAACTACTCGTGCCTAATGCATCTGTGCCCTTCAATTGCGTTTGGGGGAGCTTATAAGCTCCTTTGCTTATAAGCACGGAATGATTTTTCTGTTTGGTAACACATGTCTTTAGTAGCTTTTTGAAAAAGTATGGATCATTTTCAATATAAAAGGAGAAGCTTCTCCTACTCACCTTATACTTAGTATAAGTCAACTTTTACTGAAAACCCCAGCTGCACCAAACACACTGGCCAAAACTCTAGTAGTACAAAATTAAAATTGTGGAGTTAAAATAAACTCATCATAGGGCAAAATTAAAAACATATATCAATTTACCACAATTACAATATTCATTAGTGAATTATAAAATTGATTAGTAATTGAAAGAAAAGATGTTTTTTTATCTATAGTGCTAAATGGAGGAAAGTAGAGGTGTGGTAGCACTACCAGATCCGAGGGAATAGCCGACGAAAAAAATTTCGTCGACTATGCCGAATTTTCGTCGGCTATTCCTTCTGCCGACGAAATTTTTGTCGGCTATAATTCGTCGGAAAAACGCCGTCGGTAATACCAATGGCCGACGAAAATAACGAAATCGTCGGCTATATTCGAGTATGGCCGACGACTTTACCGACGAAAATTAATTTCGTCGACCAAATCTGGGCAAAATATCCTACGAAATTCGTCGGATATTTTCGAGTATGGCCGACGATATCGTAAACTATAACCGACGAAATTCGTCGGCTATTTGTTCTGAAATATAGCCGACGATTCCATCTATTTCGTCGGTTATTTCGTCGAAATATATTAATATTTTAATAGACATTAATTAGTTATAGCCGATGAAATAATGTCATTTTCGTCGGCTATAGAAGTTGTAGCCGACGCAAATTGGTAAAAATCGTCGGCTATAGTTCTTATAGCCGACGAAATAATGCCAATATCGTCGGCTATTCTTACATTTGGGGGAAAAAAAATTAAATTAATTTCTAAATTACCATTCCAAGCAACCTGCAAATCACAAAGACAATCCATGCATTTGCACCAACAAGAAACACGTCTAAATGATTTATTATTTAATTTTTTCCAATATACATAAAATATAACACTAATCATCACCTAAAGCACTAAACTCCACCACGTCATCCCCAGCATCCTGCTCGTCATCATCGGGAGGTTGACGCATTGGAGGTTCAACTAACGGCTGAAACAGGGGCGGGGGTTCAAGGGCGTGTTGTTGTGCCGCGAACATATCACACCACCAGTTTTGTTGGGCGGCGTAGTTGTGTTGCCTAACTCTGTCGCATTCAGCATGCCAACTGGCCAGATCCAAATGATACTGCTGTGTTCTGCGGCGTAGCTCCTGTGATCTCTGGGACTCGGCCTCCAATCTTGCGGTCAATCTCTGCACTTCCCCCCTCATCTGTTGGTTGTCCCCGCCTCCTTTCTTTTGACCTCCCTTAGTGGTCTTCAGGAGCCCTATTCCAGAACTTCCCAAACCCCGGCAGTAGTATTAGTTTGACCGGTGTGGGAAGGCTACGTCGAACATCCTCGCTGCCGTTTGGACATTCGATCGGTCGACCTGGCGCAGGGCTTCTTCTAAATCTGCCTCTGAGATGTTCGGTTGTGTCTCCCGAACTACTTGCTGGAACACCTCTTCTTCGACCCGGTTCACCCTCTCCTAATTGAACGGAAAAAAATAATAATTAATATTCTAACAAATATATAATTAAGTAAAATTAATAATTAAAATTTTAAAATCGTAATCAACAACTTACGAGCTGTTCTGTCGCTTGTGGATAAGCGATCTTGAACGTCTCCACGTACGGGTTGCTATCAGGATGATCTCTAAGCGCCTCCTCCTGATATTGTGCAAACGGCCTAGAACCACCATGATGGGGGGTTGTGTTACGGCGGCGGTTCGCAGAGTTTACCCGAGACCGTTGCTTCAAACAAATAATAAAATATTAGAAAAATGCATCAAAAAATTTTAGTGTAATAATTATAAAATAATTAAACATATAATTAAAATTTTAACAAAATAAACATTTATAGTTAAGTTTAGTATTTACCTGCATAAGTGGGTTGTTGAAGTCTAGTGTCTTCAACCAACGCCACTCGTACTCCCTGAACATGAACTCTCTGGGAGTACCCATATGACCACGGTTGTCGTATTGGTTAAAGTGGGAATGAAGCTCGTTTTTCCACTTTTTGAACCTACGGAAAAAAATAAAAGTGCATTAGAAATATTATTAATATCATAAAATATTTCGAATTATAAGATAAGGAATTCACAATGTAACTCAACGACTGCATCGCGTCCGCCCAATGCTGCTTATGTTCTGCAATCTCGAAGTATGTCTGAAAGATAATATTTTATTAGTTTTACAATTATAACAATACCGAAAATTATTAAATATTACGTAAAATAAATTAAATTTTTTAAATTACTCACCGACGCAGCGTTGTTCACCTCCCTCTTGATCTCTTCGGGCACATCAGCCCACCGCGTCCACAACATAGGGACTCTGTCCCTAATCAGTGCCCCCACGCAACTCGTGTAGTCGCGGCGTTTTTTCCCCTGAACCTCCTGATTAGGAGGTTCGTTGATCCGGATCCTCCCGCTGCTCTCAACAGTTCTCCTAAGCGTGTCAAAACATATGACACCTCTCGTATTCCTCGTTGAACTGCTAGCGGCTGTCCCTATCACATAAACGACGATTGGTTAATAAAATTAAATATTAGTGCGTTAATTTTAATAAAACATTTAATTAAGAAAATCAAATGTTACCTGAACTGGATAACTCGTCTGTCGACTTTTCTTTTCTCCTCGCCGAAATCAGGAGGTCAGGGTTCTCAAACGGCTGCTGCTGGTATGCCTCCGCAGCACTCACGTATTGAGGCATATCAGGCCATATGGGCACACCTCGAAAGTCGACCTCGGGTATCGCAGGAATGTTGTACGGGAAGTAGAGCTGATTTGGGAGAGTAGGCCCCTCAGTCGAGTCAGCAGCAGACGTCATCGGACTCGTCATCGGCTCCCGATGAACCTCAGGCATACTGACCTGAGGAATGTCTGCAGCTATCTTGTCCTGAAATAGCTGCCTACTGAACCTCGGAGCATCTGGCCCGACAGGGGGACGTGAACTGCTCGACGGCCGCCCCGCCTGGAGAAGGGTCTGGTGCCGAGAACTCACACTCCTCCTCGGCTGGGATGAATCCACAGGCCTTCGCGGCTGGGATGAATCCACACTCCTCCGCGGCTGGGTGGTGGTCCTCTCAGGCTGGCTAACGGTCCTGCCGGACTCTGCGGAACCGGCGGAACTTCCAGAACCCCTAGATCTGGAACGACGGCCTCCGAAGAACTGTCTGAATGCATCGGCCATCTGCAGCTTGAGGCATTAATACATTAATTAATATTAAATTATATTACATTAAATAACAAATTCTAATTAATATAATAACCACTAATACTAACATATTTCAAAACATACTAACAAATTAATATTTAAATTTGTACTAATTTCAAATAATACTAACCATTAACCTAAATATAACTATTTATATACAAATATAACTATATTTTATTATTAACATATATATAAATACAAATAACCATTTATATATTAACAAAAATATATAACAATTTATATAATTAAAATTAAATATATAACAAATATATAACAATTTATTATATAACAATTTATATAATTAAAATAAAATATATAACAAATATATAACAATTTGTTAAAATTAAATTTATTAACAAATATATAACAATTTATATAATTAAAATTAAATATATAATAATTTATAAAATTAAAGTAAATTGAAAAAAAAAATTTAACCGAATCGGAGGAGGAGGGGAAGGCGGAGGGGAAGGAGGAGGAGGAGGAGGCCGACCAGAATTGCTTGAGGAAGGAGGAGAATCGGAGGAGGTTCGGAGGAGGCCGGAATTAGAGGAGAGATTAGGCGCCGATTTGAGGAGGAGGAGGAGCAGCGCGGCGGAAACGAAATCTTTGAGGCAGATTGGAGCAGCAGCAGCAGGAGGAGGAGGAAGAGAGGAAAAAGTCGGCTAGGGTTCGACAGTTTCTGATTTATACCCGAAAGAATAGCCGACGATTAAAAAAGATTTCGTCGGCTATTCTTTACTATAGCCGACGAAAATTTTAACATCGTCGGCTATACTTTGAATGTCGTCGGCTAAACTTTCAATGTCGTCGGCTATTCTTTGAATGTCGTCGGCTATACTTTAGGAGATCAGCAGTCGTCTGATCTGAGTCATCCAACGGCGGACAATGAAAAGGCGCGGATCGCAAGAGTTTAGCCGACGAATTCAAATATTTCGTCGGCTATACTTTGGAAAATCAGCAGCCGTTGGATCTGAGCCATCCAACGGCGGACAATAAGCGGATCGCAAGAGTTTAGCCGACGACATATAATTTTCGTCGGCTAAACGGTTGGTCAAACCACTAAGTCAAACCTCTAAACGCTTTAAAACGGAAATTAGTCTAGTTAGACGACGGTTTTTTGCCTGACCTTCAACAGATAATAGTTTCAAATGGATGAGACGCAACTAATCGTTTAAAAATTTTCCTCAAAATATTTACCAAACGTCAGGCTACTCATAGGAAAACGGAAGTAAAAAACAGTTAACCGCAACATTCGGCACACAGATTTTGTCGGAATCTTGTCATTTTCCCACCGTAGACGTATTTCATTATTTCGGTCATATCTTATTTGACGACATATTTACATTTGAAGAGTGTACGTATAGTAACTATTTGAAACTATACATTCAATTAAACACTTGGTAAACAAGTTAAGGAACATTAGTGCATATGTTCCGATTTTGAATCTAAAAGTTTGGAAAATCTATTCCAACCGTCAGATATCACCGTTAAGATTAAATACATGTATGATTTTATGATTTTAAGATTAAATACACCGTTGGGGGAGGATGGAACGATGAAAATGAATAAAATTATTAGATAAAAATGGCGTGAGACCACAACAATCATAGAGCTAAATTTTATGAACTCACTAGTGTTAATCTGATTTTCACCCCGTTCAAGTATCTTAACTAAATATGAGAAGTCTTATGTACGAAAGATTTACTCTATCTACTTCATTATGGAGATCAAGAAAAATACAAGGAAGAAGCAAATCACAAGAAGAAGTGTGGATCTAGTAGAAAAATCCTCAAAACATTATAACTACTCAAATTCATAGAAATAATACCTTGAAACTGAGAAACCATCCATGCTAATAGTTAGTTAATTATTTAAAGAAAATAAAGTATATACATGGTGGTGGTTAATTACAACCGTGACAAGACAAGAATGATTGCCGTCTAAGTTATAGTGGTGTATTATAGAAGCGTTGCATAAAAAATGTAAATTAGTGTTAAGTGGAATGAAACCATAAATGTCAACATTTTTGAATATAGTAAAGAGAATATCGTTATGTTGAATCTTTTATATGGCCTGCGGATGATTAAAGTGAGAAGTAGATAAGCCTCTTTAGTCTTTGTTAGGTTGTGATTAATGATTTGATGTACTTTTTACACGGAGGCTTCATGATTATCCCCTAAGCATAATTAAGTCCTAATCAATCTACGTTTTCCTCATAAACATAGGAGCCAAAGAGTGCATGAAAAAGTTGGGTCCATATTTCCCCTATGCATGTGGCTTGGACCCCCGGCTCGGAATATGATCTTGGCCCAATGGTCCCTAAGCTGTTCGAATGAGAGGCCCATTAAAGATAGGTTATAAGGCCCACGTTGACATTATGGATTGCCAGCACACACAGTTCTGGCCTGGTCAGACATGTTCAGTACCAAAATTTACTTCTGCTCAAGTAAAGGTTACTTCAACGCCATATACAGTAATACAGTACAGTATATACTTTGATAGACCTCGAACCGAAACTTCCACTCACTTCATCAAAGTGATCATACAGGTTTGTTATTTTCTTTCAATAAATCACTAAATTGAGTACAATATCTATTAAATTGAGTCTAAATCGAAAATAAAATTTTCAGTTTATAAAATTATAGTTCATTTAAACCAATATTTTAAACCAATATCACATCTTGTTACTTAATCTTAGTCTCGATTATTTCATTGCTTTTGCTAATGTAATTTGTAATAATAATTTTTTTAATCAAATATTCATGTGACTACCTGAAAATAATTTTCATTTGAGTTTAATTCTAGTTTTAATATAATTTTTTTTGTTGGGTCTGAAATAGAATTTGTACTTACACAGATACTCTGGCGTTTCCGTCAAACTAAACCAAACCTTCCTAATTCTCAGAACCCTTCTCTCTCTCTCTCTCTCTCTCTCTTGAAGAAAAAGGCCAGAAAGTCTCGGTAGCGATCACGTTTAACAGAGCATCAATGGCTTCGTCGGAGGAGGAGCCACCGCAACAGCAACAGCAGCAGCAGCAGCAGCAGCCACAGTCAGTGAAGGACTGTCTTCACAAGACCAAGCTCATCCAATTCTTAGGCCGCACCGCCCCTATCGTCCTCCAGAACGACAATGGTCCCTGCCCGCTCCTCGCCATCTGTAATTTCCTCTTTCTCTCTCTTAGGGTTTTGATTTTTGATTTCTTGACTGTTTTAATTGCCGATAACCAAAATTAGAGAGGGATTCGAATCTTTAGTGGTTTCGATGGTCTGATTCTAATTTTGATTTCATTTGCAGCGAGTTTGATTAGGTTTAGTGCTTTCTTGGATGTGAAACTTGGACTTGATCACCTGATAGTATCATTAGTATGATATCTGTTCTTTGTTGATCGTTTTAGTTTGGTTTTTGGTGCTGAAATGGACAGTTGATCGCTGTGATTGATTCGATTCGAGACCGAATGGTTCTGTGTTTAGTTTCTAACTTGTACTTAGGGTTTTATGATGGCCATTTGTGCTAATCATATAAGTCAAAGTCTCGACGGCCTTGTCGAATGTGCATTGCTAGTTTCTGGTCTTAGATGCTTAGCTTTTTCGTTGGTTAGACTGATTCGCGGTTTTGTTGGTTTAGAGTTATAAATTGGTTAGATAGGGAGGATATATTAAAGGTGTTATGTTTGTATCATGTTGGTATATGACTCAGTTTGAATTGAAAGACTTGTTGTTGAGGAGAAAAACGAACAAGTGTGCACTATTAGTTTGTTTCTGTTTTCACTCAGTTAACGTTTTAATATGTCCTATTTTGAATTATCATGTGCATGGTTAGCCTTTTGGTTGCTTAGAAATCTGAGGAGATAAGATGTCAAAGTCTCTGTGTTTCAGCTGTAATGGTATGTTTTGGTTTCTGGGAAGATCAACTGTTTAATTCGTTTGGCGAAATTTCGATTACAATTCTACCGGTCTTTGCAGTAAACTGTAACAGGAAATGAAGAATCTTAATTCCATTAATGCTTGTATATTATGTCCTTGCTTGTAAAGTTGAACATGAATGATGCTGTTACGTCACATATGGAAAGTTATGCATACCTAGATTATTGTTTTGTTGCAGAAAATCGATGCATGCCTACTAAATCAGTATGTTTTGGTTTCTTGCAGGTAATGTTCTATCCCTGAGAAACAACCTGAATCTGAGTGCAGACACTACAGAAGTCTCTCAAGAAAAGTTACTCTCACTTGTTGCTGAAAGATTGATTGATTCTAACAGTAATATTGATGTAATAAATTGTAATTGCTTTCATGATCACTTTTTTACTTTTCTTGCCATTTTCTCAGTGTAAATTGAAATGAATAACATATTTGTCATTCCATAGAATAAAGACGCTGGCTATGTAGAAAACCAACAGCAGAACATTGCCGATGCTATTGATCTACTTCCCAGACTTGCTACTGGAATCGATGTTAACATAAAATTTGGAAGGTTGTCTTTATTTAATTTTTACCCATAGTTTATCAAGATGATACACTTTGTGACTTTTCATTGAAAGTTACTTAATGCTTGCAGGATAAGTGATTTTGAGTTTACTCCAGAATGTGCAATATTTGATCTGTTAGACATCCCACTATATCATGGCTGGATTGTTGATCCCCAGGTTTGTTGTTGCAATTCTCAGTTCTTACTTGGCATGTCTAAAACACTTTTCTTACAGCAATCTGGAGTTGCTGATTCTTTGTGTTCAACTTCATTAAGAATTTGAACGCATTCTAGGTTTGCTACTCGTTATCCCTCTTGTGAATTGGCCCTAGCATGAAATAAATATTGAGACACAACTAGGGAGAAACATATATGTTGTAACCATTAAAATGTGAAATAGTGTATTACCCTAGTCGCATAAGAAATAGATTAACTGAAACTAGCAAGTATATTACAATAAGCCTACAAAGGGGAGGGGTTGATTCTGAAAATTTTCTTGAACTAGAAATAAATTGAATCAGCCAACTCAAAGTTCTTTAAAGTTTGAAGCATACATATATACTGTTAGGTTGTTTAATTAAAAAATATTAGTCAAGCAAAAGGTGGATTCCTAATTGGATTATTTGATCTCTGAGTAATTTCAGAGTGTATAGACACCATCAGCACTTTTAAATTCCTTTTATCTTGAAGGTGTATCTCATCAAAACCATAGTTTCTTTTGGGGCATCTTGTTTGTGATTTGAGTATGTAACTCAAGTTCCTTATTGTTGTAAGTTGCATTTTTTGGGAACCAAGTTATTTTGATGTTAAAAAAAATACATTCATGTTGTCAGTAGCCTTACTAGGCTATAATGCTTATATCTCCTCTCACATGGTTTAGCGGTATTTTTTTCTTTTTCAATGATATATAATTGTATTGTTCTGATTGCTGCATTTTATGCCATCTGCTATGTACTCACGGGCTTTTAGTTTAATAATCAGTTTGTTCCCTATATTTACCAGGATATGGATACTGCTAATGCAATTGGGTCGAAGTCCTATAATACTCTTATGGGGGAGCTTGTCGCACTGGAAACACAAAATATGGAGAGTGAGTGTAAAGGAAAGAATACTCCTCAAGAAGATTCTGTTGATTTTGTTGCTGCAACTACTGCAACACTTGGTGTACCGTCCCCAAGCCTTTCTAAAACTAGATCTTTTGATGAGTCTCCACATTCAGCTTCTGATGAAGGAAAAGTAAGGAAAGGAGACCTTGAAGAAGAAGCTGAGCTGTTAATGGCTTTGCAAATATCTGAGGCTGAGCTTCCCACTTCAGCTGGTGATCCTTTTGCAGCAAGTATTAACGCACCGCCTCTCTTAGTTGGTTCAGATGAAAGTAGTCATCTTGAGAAGGTTATGCCTGTGAGTGCTGAAGATAAATCTGAACAACGTGATGCTGACTGCAGTAGTTTTCATCATTCAAAACCGTCTGTACCAGATAACACTGCCTCCAGGAACGAGAGTAGTGATTTGATATCGTTTGAAACCACACAACAAACAACATGTTCATCACGGTTGGAGATCACCGCTGAGAACAATGATGATCAGCCAACTTCTGTGAAATCAGAAGATGTTCCTAAGGATCAGGTTACAAAAAGCACAGGAAATGAATCAGACCTGATTAAAGGTGCAGTTCCTATTAGTCCTGAGAGAAATAATGAAACCATAGATGAGAACCATACTGTTGTTTCAAAAGGATGTGAAAAAATTGAGGATCAGGTCAAGCTTCCGAGCAGTGCCGATGGAATTTTAGAAATAAACAAGCAAAATGGTAGTAATATGACAGAGGCTCCTTGCTTATCTACCTCAAATGTTGATTCAGATTCATCTAGTGGTAGAATGCTGGGACTTGATGAATCGGAAGCTTTGACATCAAGCGGTGAAGGCAGTGAGCCCATCTATGAAGGAGAGGAACATATTTTGGATCCAGGGACAACAGTTTTTGAGGAAAGAGAGCCTGTTTATGAGGGTGAGGCAGTGCTTGCAAAGCAAGCAGACAAAGGGATGCTAGATGCAAGGTCAAAGGATGAGATCACTCCACAACAAGGTGAGTTTTGTACGACATGAGAAGTGAAAGATTATTATTTAACTTGCTTCAAGTTCAGTTGCCATATTTCTCAACTCATGTATTTGTTTAATGATTTTAATATACTAATTTAGATTGTCTTCTGATTCAATTGCAATTAAATTTAGGGGAACTGATCAGGACTTTTTTGAAGAACAATGCTAGTCAATTGACATTCTATGGGTATGTTCGCTTACTGTTTGGTAATTTTTTATATATCTATTTTTGAACACTTTATCTGGTGAATCTGTAGTGTGCTCCTGCTTAATCTGGTATGATTGTTTATGCAGCCTTTTCTGCTTACAAGAGGGCCTTAAAGAGCGGGAGCTTTGTGTTTTCTTTCGAAATAACCACTTCAGTACTATGTTTAAGGTAGTATGATCTGGAAATTGAACTATTAACATTGCTAAGAAAACTTATTATGGTGAAAAGTTTATTGAAACCACTTTTTGTTCTTTTTTCCCATGAAAATTAAAGTAAATATTTTTCTCTAGTCCTTCACCTTCTATGCAAAATATTTACCATATTGTTTCATTGTGCAGTTCAATGGAGAACTTTATCTTTTGGCTACTGATCAGGGTTACCTGAATCAGCAAGAGTTGGTGTGGGAAAAGCTTAATGAGGTAAACTCAGTAATTTATTTTTTGCTTTGTCAAGGATATTATATTAGATAGAGATACTAATGCATTATTTTAATCTCTTGTGTACCTTTTGGCGTTCTCTTGTTGCATTTTATTTAGTCTCGGCGTATCTGGGTTGGACATTTTCCTGCCCAAATGTGGCAATGCGACCAACTTAATTGGAACTCAATCTATATAAAGCTCAAACTAAAAGCTGATTATCAACACAACCCAACACAGTACTGATTATGTGGGTGGGCTTGGTTTACTTGTTACATCATTTGGTGCATGCAACCTTGCCAACCATCCCCTACTAATCTCATTCAACAATATGAGGAGACAACTAAATTCTAAACTAAATTCATAATTGTGAAAAGTAGAAGAATTGTATTAGGAGCGTAAAGTATATGGTATAATAGGTGAGGATGCTGCTAATGGTTACAGATTTGGTGTTGTAGTTGTGTCAGAAACCAGAACTCTTTTGCCATTTGATTATCTGTTAATTTCATAAATTGTTGGTCAAGTATGTTGGTTTTATATGAAGAGAAATGCTCTTAACATAGTGGTTGCCTTGAAGGTCAAAGTGCTTGTATGCACATTGTGGGTGTGTTGGTTTTTTTTTTTTTTTTTTTTTCTAGTCTGCCAGTATCATAATTGCAATTCCCTATGCTTTTCAGGTGAATGGCGATACATTGTTCATGACCGGCAACTTCAAAGAGTTTAAAGCTGAAAACCAATCAAATGAAAATTGGGATGAAAATAATGCTATTACCAGCACCGCGGTATGCATTGCTCTTATTCATAATATCAAGACCTGTTTCCAAGATACTAACTTGATATTACATGCTTCAGGACTACCTTGCGAGCATTGATAGTGCAGCTTCAGCAGGCTTTGATATGAAGTAATTATTTTCAATTCCGCAGTTTCACTCTCTCTCTCTCTCATTTTAAAATGTGTAGCGATCGAGTTCAAAGGCACTCATATTGTTAAATCTCTATTGCCGCAGTTCTGATATGCAGTTAAAATCATTAAATCTCTCTCTCTCTCTCTCTCTCTGTCTCATTTTAAAATTATTGTTTAGCAATCGAGTTCAAATGCACTCATATTGTTAAATCTCTATTGTCGCAGTTCTGATATGCAATTGGCAATTGCTCTGCAACAACAGGAGTTTGAACAGCAACCGCAACAACAACAGCAACGATCAAATGTGCAGCAACCATCTATTAGCGGCAACTCAAGGATGGTCACAGGTCCCCAGGTATATTCCTCTGCTGTTCGACATATTTTTTTTCTTTTTCTTTTTCTTTTGAGAACTACTTTCTGCAAGCAGTTGTGGTGATATCTGTTAATGATGGGTTTGGTGTTTTCACGACTAAACTATGACTTTCAAAAGAGTTTTATGTTTAGGAGTTATATGGACTCTGATTTCCTGTTCGAGTTTCTGGTATAAATGGAAGGCAGAATGCTTCTCCCTAGCTTTTTGAAACCACTCAAAGTTGAAAATTTGACAAGGCCCTTTCTATTGTTGGACTGCAAAGTTATAACTGTTTAAAAACTGCACAGTTCTCGTTTTCATAAAAAAAAAAAAAAAAAAAAAACACTCTTCGCAGTGACCTAAATTTTGCCTAGCTGAAATATTGGGTTGCCTGGTTCAGAGAAACCTAATGGTACTAGCCCACCACTTTCACATTACCATTCTGACTATGTTTTCTCTTCCTTATGATTGGACTGCTATAAATCATGGCATGTTTGTTTAACTTGGATTTCTCATTCTGGTACTGCAATATAAATCTAAGAGCAACAAATCAAAATTTGCAGGGGCCAAGAAATAATGTCAGAACTTCTTCAACGTCCTCATCTCCAAGACCTGAAAAGCCCAAGGATAAGTGTATTGTGATGTGAATCCAGGAAAAACAGTTTCAATGCTGTATTTGTAAATGTGTTTCTTTTTAATTACGTTTGATGGCATTAATCCCTATGTTCACCATTGTATGTGGATTTCAGACACACATTTCTCTACTGTAAATAGAGTCCAGTCAGTATATACGCCGTCTTGCTTCGGCCCTTCACCCCCCAAGTCTGGCAGTTTTTCTAACCGGATTGACTCTTGAGGTTGTTGGAAGATGAATAAAGCCCCAGTGCTAACTCATTGACAGATTCGAAGAAGTACCTGATTTCAGTGACAGGCTCTAGTTCATTAGCTTTGTGAGCTTTTGTTTTTAGGGCTGATATTGACATTGCGAAATGCGAGCTGATGTAGCATGTTTTCATTTAGTGACTCCATACATTTTACATCGTGGATTTTTTATTTCTGTTACATCAATCCTGGTGACCTTTTTTTCCCCCCAGTTTTGTGAAAATGATGACACAATCGAATCATGGGTATGATGCATAGATAAGGAGCCGAAGTAAGCAGTGGGATTTCTCAATCGTTGAGGCTTTAAAAAGCATTGTTGGTTTTGTCATTCTTTGCTTCTCTTCTTTATTTAGTCATTTGTCGTTTGGGACGTATCTCTTCCGACCAAGTGACTACAACTTCTATAAGGGCATCTCCAACCATGAAGTCTCATAATGGGTCTTATACCTATTATAAAACCTCATTTGGACACTATTCATATAAGACTTCAATCATTTCTAATAGTAAGGTTTTAACTAAAAGTCTTAAATTTATATTTTTGATTTTTCTTTATTTTATGTTGTAATTAATAATAATTTATACATGATAAATAAATATAATATTGAATTGAAGAAAAAAAATTTGAGTGTTTGGGGCCAAACCAAATTTATAAGACTAAGTCTCAAATCAAGTCTCAAAATAAGACTTGGGATGAGACCAAGTCCTAAAAATATAGGATTTAGGACCTCCCCAATTAACCATTAGAACTCAGATTTTTTTAAAATCCTAAATTTATAGACTTTGAGACTTTAGATTGGAGATGCCTTAACCTTCTCAAACGTGTCTCTCCTTTTCTTTTGGATAACAAACGTATCTCTTTTATCTACTCATAAAGTTGGACAAATTATAAGCTCAAAAATGAGTCAGAAAACTTATATAGAACTCCATCAGATATGACTGTACATAAACAAATAAAGCAAATTAGCTCCTGTCTTTTACAACGTGAGATTTTCGGCTTGCTGTAAATGTCAAATGTCAAAGTATGAATTGCTATTTTATAGATTTAAAAATTTTACATAAACAATTTGAAAACAATCTCAATAGACATAAGACGGAATCGTTAAAGATATCATGAGCCAAATGAGCCCTATTTGTAACCATATCGATTGCGTCTATACAGAGACACTCCATTTGTAGTTCCCTTCGAGTTTTTGTGCCACTTCTTGACAAAAGTAGATTATGGTCTTCATCATTGATAAGATTTTGGTGATGCAAAATCTTAATATGCAATTATTAGAAATATGGATTTGAACACTAGAGTGCATCATCATCCAAACCGATTTACACTAGATAGTGAACAGAAGAATCACCCATATTTCTACATTAAGACTAGGCATGCATCTGAATTCTGAAAGAGTTATAATATTCGTAACTTTTATAGTGTTATTGGCAAAAAAAAAAAAAAAAATCGTGTAAAAACAGTCTTCTACGTAAACCACACCAACTAGGTGCGTCGATATTCTAAAGGTAAGATGGGGACCTGGAGAAGACAATAATCATGCCAATTTGTTCCTCGTAGGATCCACATCCACCTTCAAGATTCTTCACTTCTGGACAGATTAGGGGTTCGTTTCATCTCTTTCACTGGAGAACTTGACACAATCTACTCCAGAAGAGCAAACCCATGTATGCATTTCCGGTACTAATTTTTCACAATTAGGTCTGTGTTGTTGGTTTTCCATTTCTTCAAATCAGCTATACGTTTACATGTTCCATGTGATCGTTCTCGTATCCGATATGATGTGACATAGTATTGTATGTGTCTTCGTATATGATATGACTGTTAAAGGGGCATGTATGATTATCCTATGATTATACCTTAATTAACTGAGAACGAAACAAACTAAAAACTGTGAAAAAAATATTATGAGCCTACTAGCTCGACTCAAATAGTTGGAACAACAGCTAAATTAAAGTCGGGTACTAAGGTGAGAATTACATAACCACCACAAGTAGTCGAGTTAGTGAGAGTTTAAGTGTGGTAATCTTATATTCAAGTTTGAATTCCGCCGACACTAATTGAATCTTAAATATTAATTGGTGGCTAGAGAGAGGTAGCGGTTTAACATGACTCATCGATGCGGATTAGTTTTTAGACTTATAAAACTTTTAAAAGTATTCATGTTGATCTTATAAGAAAAAAAAAAAAGTGAAAATTACATGTAATGGAAAAAAAGAAGTTGGAAATTAGTCTGTTAATCAAACCCTTGGGTACGCCATTGCTTGGTAGTCTCAATTATGTAAGTGACTTGATTGCAGTACTTGAAACTAGGAGAATCCAAGTGAAAAGGACTTCAGAAGGGACTGAACTGGAAAAACCTAATCTATATTTGATTTGTGCTTATAAAAACCTAAATTTTATTTTTCTAGTAGCAATGGTTCTAATTCGGAACTTAATTATAAGTAGGATATCTGTTATCTTATAATGCTTGGAGTTTTAATACTCAATCATGTTAACATCAATCTCAATCTAAACATATAATTGTTGCTACAAAACACACATAGATATTATTTGAATACGTACCTTGTATAATGAAACTTCTCAAAAAAAAAAAAACTCAAACTTCATTCTATCACTGTCACTGCTTATTAGCCAACAAATTTCCCTAATCATATATCACAATAGTTCTTATCCATTATCTACACAATTCCATTGTTAATTAGTCGATGATTAGCCAATGGATTGACCTTTGATGTTCTTCTTTTCTGGATTGATGAATCATAACGAAAGAGACAAAAACTAAAAAGACCACCAGAGAAAGAAAACGATGCAAAACAAAATAGCCAGAAAAGAAAAGTCAGCATTGTTTGTATGTTTGTGTGGAGGTTCCTTCCTTGCTGAAAACGACAACTCCCGGCCCCGATCATCATCTCGATCTCTTTCATTTCAAGGACCACCCTTCTGTGTTTTCTTTGTTTTCTTTTCTTGTTGCTTGGATTATGATCGATAAGCAGCTTGTTTTTTCAATCGAGTACTATAAATCTCATTATTTTCTGTGGAAAGATTGGAGAGGACCATAGTAGCAGAGGAGAAAGACGACGAAGTTTTACAGCTGCATGTGATGGTGATCGAAGCTGCTTCTAGTGTATCACCTTCGGTTGTTCCACCACCGTCACCACCACCGACGACGACAACCGAAAGAGAAGGAGAATCGGCTTTTTCTTGGCTTTCACGTTCTCGACTTTTTTCATAGCCCCTTCCATATTAATGAGATGATATCTAATACCAATTGCATAATGGGTCTGAATGGATACCTTATTTGTTCTTGTTTTGGTGTTAATTTCTTGAATTGCATGTAACGGTTTTCATCCACCAAAAGATATAACTAAATCACAGTGGTTTCAATTTAATTGCTGAATTATATAACACAATGTTAAGTGAGCTGCTTCATTCAACACATACAAACAGTTAATTTGAACTATTTAACAGACATGATCCTAACTGTATAAATATAGTTGTATTATGAGTTATAACTTTCATGTTTCATACATAACTCTACTATTAGTTTCACCTTTCACACTAAGCTGTATGTGAATTATATCACTATAAATATCCTCTGGATAAGAATGCATATGAGAATAAGACTATACATATTCTTAATACACAACTCACAATGCCCTGTTAGATGTCTGATCTTCTGGTGGATTAGTTTTTACGTGACATAGTAAAAACTCAATTGATACACTGATTCAAAACTCAAAATTACATTTTTTTTTTCTTTTTCTAGTAGGAAAATATTTGTATCCATACCAGTATAGACGTGTGCGTCCATACTCTCTCTAATTTGCATATATTGGGCAATGTTAATAACTATTTTAACCGTTCAAAAGTTAAATTAATCAATAAAGATCATCTTTGTAAAAATTCGGAATAAACCAAAATCGTTTTCTCATTCGATTGTATTCGATTGTATCAAACAAATGAACGGTTGTTCATGAGACTCTCAATTTTCACTAGAACTGTTCATTTGTTTGATGTAATCGAATACAATCGAATTAGCAAACGATTTTGGTTTATTTCGAATTTTTACAGAGATGATCTTTGTTGATTAATTCAACTTTTGAATGGTTAAAATCGTTAATAACATTGCCCAAAATATGCAAATTAGAGAGAGTATGGATGCACACGTCCATACTGATATGGACACAAGTATTTTCCTGCTAGTAATTATTGATCATTATGCTTTGGTAAAAACCTAGCACTATACTCCGTCTATTACGGAGCAAATCGAAGATATGAAACCTAGGTTTCATGATACTGGCAGCGAGCTTCTTGTTCCCCCAGTCTGGCAGCAACACATTCTCGGTGGCGAGCGCACTGCATGGCAATGGCTTATCTGGCATTGGCACCGAAGTTGCAATCCAGAGTTTTCAAGATCCTATGTTGCCCTTTGAGACGATCAATGGCTTTCAAGATAGGAGTTTCTTGACGGTTGTCGTCGGTGCTCAAAGTGATTGGAACTTAAAGGGAATTGATGGCTGGGTGACACCGACGAAGATTGCCTCAGGCTGGTCGAGGATGATGACTGAAGTGATGGGTGTTGGTAGGTGGAAGGCCGGATCTTGGCAGATTTGGACAGCATTGATGATTGGTTTTATTCAACCAACGGCAGGAGCGTGGCCGTTGACATCAACATGGGCTAGATTAGGTTTGCCGCCGCCGGAGAAGAAGGTCGCTGGTAAGATGCGACAGACACCTACACGGGTTTGGTTTCGGGCTCGGGTCCTCGGCTCTGGGTTTGGGCTCAGATTTGGTTTTGGGTTGTTGGGCGTGGTTCTAAATTTGAAGTAACTAGCCTTATAATAAGGACAAATGGGTTGATTAAACTTCGATGCTCTTACCTAGACTACTTGTTGATAACTCTCCTATATAATTCTAGTATTACTTTGTTGTACACAATTAAGGTCTTTAGAAAACGGATAATAATTTTATAATGATTAAATAGGCCGCTTGATTTGAAAGTGAATAGTGATAGGTCTTATCTGTGCGTATTTACAATAAGACTATTTGCAATCATTTCATGTATGAGTTTATTTTTTTTATTATATATATATATATATATTAAAAACAATTTCCGCCGAATTTTGTACCGACTCCCGCCGGGATAGCCCTACCACGATCTACGTACCCTGCTTTGGTATATCAATATGATGCTTTATCCCGTCGATGTCTTATGTAATCATGCAATGTTGGAGCACATTTTTCACACACACAAAAGAAAAAAAGAAACAAAGAGACACAGTGAACATGATACGACCCGAACCTAGAATTAGCGTTTAACTGTTTTACTTTTATTATTTCTCTTCGGGAATTGTTTTTACGATTTGAAAGTTCTAAAGGTTGACTTTTAAATAAGTTAACTCGACCGATGATTTTATTTCATGACGAGGTAGAAGACGTTGAAACGAGTTCGTGGATACGTAGCATGCTCAATTTAGAGTTCGTACGAAAAAGTTACGATATAAATCAGAAATTTTCCGATTTTTGTACGAGTATAAATAGCCGGGAGGAAATTTCCCGAAACGGCAATTTTTCTTTTTTTTCTTTCTTTTCTTTTTCTTTTTCTTCTCTCTCTCCTTTCTCTCTCCTCTCCCCCGACTCGGCCCGACCTCCGGCCGAGTCTACGCCGTCCGGCCGAACTGGGCCGGCGCACCTGTCACGTTTGGACCGGCTCGACCTCCTCTTCGCGTCTGTGGCACGCCGCCGCCGTTCGGCCGTGCGACGCCCAAGAATCTCCGCCACCGACGGTTCGAAACTCCGCCACCGACGGTTCGAAACTCCCTCCTCCGGCCACTTCTTGGCCCGATTTTAGGGGGGAAATGGAGACCTTGACTCGTGTAGTAATCCCACCAAAGGAATCGATCCAAATCGATCCAGGTAAGGAGAATTTAGAATTTGAAATTTTTAGGGTTTTTGATTCCCGAATTGGAGGTTGTGAAATTTGTGTTTTTGATGTAATTAGAGGGTAAATTCATGCCTAGAACTTGGAATTGAGCCGATTAGGAGTTGTTTGATGGTTAATTGGTTGATTTTGGTAAGAATTGGAGGTTGGACAATTTGGGCCGCCGTGCCGGCCGCTGTATGCGGCGGCTGCGCTTGTTTTTGGCGGCGGAAGCGACGGGAATGAGTTCTCGAGGTGGTGGCGATGGTGTTGGGTGAATTTGGTGCCGATTGGAGGTGTTTTTAGTCTCCGTGGCGGAGCTGCCGGCGGCGGGCGGCGGCGCTGCGGCGTGAGGAAGACGATGAATAGTGAAACCAGTAAAAAATAAAAAATAAAACGGTAAAAGGTGAAAACTAAATGGTAAAACAGTAAAAGTAAACAGTAAACAGTAAACAGTAAAGGGTAAATAGTAATTGAATTTTAACTATAAACTGTTTGACTTTCAGAATTACTGTTTTACCTAGAATAATTACTGTTTGATTATTAAAAGTTACTGTGGACTTACCGTAAAAAGGTAAAAGTTGTTTTAAAAGGGTTTTACGACCAAATAATCAGAAAAGGGATTGATCGGACTCGGGATGGGTATCCTGAGAAATTTTGATACGTAAATGGTTTCGGTATTTGAGACGTAACTCCAATACCAATAACGATAATTTAAATGGGGTTATTCGGACGAGTGAGGACGTTGTAAATTTCACTTTATAATCAAATTTCAAGTTCTGAGATATTTTTTTTATTACGTCTCTGTTACAGGTCGAGAAATTACTCGACGTAATGAGAGCGAGGAATAGCGGCACGCTCAGCTGTACTGTGAGTGGATTTTATTTTAAAATAAATGCATGCAATTACGTTTTATTGAAATGCAATTTATTTAATTAAATGAGTTCGTAAGCATGATATGAATTATCGAAAGTCGATAATTTATATACTTCTGTTATAATTGTTGATTTAATATTTAAAGAAATATGGTTTTAGGGTTTTGCTTTTACTACTATTTTGGTAGTATGTGATTTTATCCGGAAACAAGGTTTCCAAAAATGGTATGTTTTAATTATTTATAATTGATTATGTTGAATAAGTTTTAATTAAAGGTAGTGACCGGAAATGAGATTTCCGGGGATTTTATATTTTTGTTATTTATGATTTTCGACATGTGAGACATGTCGACGTTATAAATATAATTTTCGATATTATTTTACGGCATGTTGGATATGTCGGATATATATGAGTATATTTCGAGGCTATTATACTAATGATTATTATAAGCCTCAGATGTGCGGTCGGGGACCGTACGGATTTATGATATATAAGGGGAAGCGTACTTTCGGTTTTGTTTTCGGATTTTCACCATATCAGGGTCCAGATATATATTGATGCTAGCTAGCTTAGTCGCCTGAGCCCATGCGAGGTGACGACTTGACCACATATGTCAGATTCACGTTCGGTGGTCGACGTGTACGGGCATAGTGTCGTCTGAGCCCATGCGAGGTGACGACTTGACCACATAGGTCAGATTCACGCTCGGTGGTCGACGTGTACGGACATAGCGTGGGACGCTATAGAGAGAGTCTTGGAGGCTGGACCCTTAGTCTTGGAGGCTACTATTAAATGGTGGTAATGACGTTCCCCTATTCTATTATATGACCAATGAGATTTGTCATGATTTTATATTATTTGGTTTTCGGGAATATTTTCTCTATGAGACTTTCTGTAATTTAATAAATTCCCGAACCAGCGGGGCTGAGTTTTTATATGACCAATGGGATTGGTCGTGAAATATTATTAATTGATTTTCAAAAATATTTCGTTTTGAAATACAAATATAAATAAATGTATTATTTGATATATAAACGGGGATGATTTTTAAATACGATTTTCTTAAAACGTGGGACGTTTTACGAAAATGCATGCATAGTAGTTTTCAGTTATAAAATATTGGGAAAGTAATATGACACTTTCAATTAAAGTATTATATTAAATTGTTTTATTTTTATCCACTCACTCTAACGTTTTTAATTTACTTTCCCCTGGGCCCTTCGTTTTAAAATCGCCCAGTGTGCAGAGTAGTGATCAGAGGTCAAGAGTACTCGGAGTCGAGGCATAATCATCATCATTGTCGCTTCCTCTAGGTGGGATCTGTGATCCCTTATTCTTTTATTTTTATATTATAATTCTTGTTATATTTCCATTTATGATTCCAGTTCATTTTGTTAGATTGCTCTGATTACCTGTGAGCCAGTTGAATTAGATTTTGTATTTATTTAAGGCAGTGGTTGTGTTTGGGGAGCAGATGGCTCCAGGTGTTGAGGTTGGAACTGGAATTAGAAGTGTTTTTAAATTTTGCAGGTTTTAGGGTTGTCTATCTTAAGGTTGGCTTATCGATTTATCGATATAGTTAATTTTAAGGTAGTCCCCGCAGGACCTTATTAGGGTTTCAGGGTGAAATCTGGTTCGGGTCCTGTCAGAACATGATATTGTAACTTGAATCTTTTGAGTACTTGCATCTGGAGGGAGTCTAAAAAAACAAAGTTATAGCATTCCCAGATAATTTCAAATATGCAAAATTTCTTTCATATTACTACCATATTGTACCAATGAGATTACTATACAAAGTTAAAAACCACATATGGATAAAAAGATTTCCTTGCTACCTACGCAAAATGTACGTGTAAAACAAAATGAACAAAATTTTTATACTTCTAAGTTCTAATGCTCTTCTATAATCTTTCCCACATCTCCACTAATAATTGTTGTTTTTCTTGTCTAGAACCCCCAATTAGTTGCACATCAAATTCATATATGCCCCCATCATCATCCTAAATGCTTCTTAATTAGATATAGGTCTATGAACACAACCACCAAAGAAAAAATAATAATGCAAAGACTCAAAGAGGCAAAGAAACATAGACTTAGTTTGGTGTCACAACAGTTTTGGTGGTGGGTCATTATTGTTTCCCAACAAACGGGTTCCTTTTAATTGTTTCTTCGATTTGTTCTGTTCACAACAATAACACAAAATTTAGTTTTTGACCAAATGTGAGAGATATTAATATTAAGAAGAAGCACCACCATGAATTTGGTAATAGAAAAACGCAAGGTATACCAGCCAAAGGCGACGGCTATAGTGACAGCTCAACCTTCTACGCCGAATTTCTTAATGAACACAATTGTAATGAAACCAAATAACCAATGTATAATAATATAAGGTGATCTTTGCGTTTTTATTTGATTAATGAGGCACCCTATATGACCAAGTGACCAAACTATGTGTTCTTATTCACCAAACACTTTATGAATAAGCAATACTAATACAAATATTAGTTGCAGAAATATATGTTTGACGAATTAGCAACTACTTTTAGGTGAGCATTGTTTTGTTTGCAAAAAGTCGGTGCATGGTGATGAAAATAAGACAGGTTTACATTGTTTCTAAGCAACAATTTTAGTTTTGTAATTAGAGTGTGAATCTAATTATATTGTGCTATGAATAATAATGTTGTAGGATCTTGATCATAATGTTTGCACGTTGTATAATTGGTAATAGATTAGTGATCAACCGCAACAATGGTCTAGCCTCTATACAAGTTTTCTCCATACCAATACCAAAATTATTTCTCCATAACAAGGCAAGAGTAGAAATTGAAGCTCTGCATAGAGTGATAGTCAAAGACAACGAAACGTATTGAAGGGGGGTGCTCCATTTATGATGCTGTGAAGTGTCCAAATCAGTTCCTCTGATGGAACCATTTTTCCTACTAATAATAACCCAAGAAGAATACATAGTTGCATACCTAATCGAAAAAATAATTCATTTCTGATAAAACCAAGATCATTCACCAACCTCTCTAAATCAAAACCTTAATTTAATCTAATTTCCTTGCTTTTCACACAAAAATTAAATCAAAACATTATCTCAATCAAGCTAAGCCAATTCGAGCAACCAAGCAAGCAGCTTTTATCTTGGGTTTCTTTTTATGAGCTCTCTTCCAACTCTCTTTCATGGTAATGATTCTCTTCCTCTCTTTCGTCTAGGACCAAATATCAAGTACCAACCAAAACCCACAACCAAACAATCTTGAAAACCTCACACACCTCTTTTTTTTATTTTTTGTTGGATTGAAACTTCTCTTTCCCTGTAGCCTTTCTCTTTCTCTGTGTCTCACTGTGTGTGTAAGATCTTTGTTTCTCTCTCAGACCTCAGTTCAGAAAGTTGTGTTGTCTCAGATCCCAATATAGCAGCAGCATCTTCTCTTCTTTGCACCCTTAACGAGATAGATGCAACTGTCAAAAACGCCATAATGGCATGAAGCGATGATCATAACCTCACAAGCCTAGATAGCTCTTTCAACTAGTGGTCCTCCTCCTCCTCTCAAACCTACACTACCCCCAAAACCCTTTATAATTCTACCTCTTCTCTTCCAAATCCCAAACTGATCAAAACCCACCCCTCTTTTTTAGTTTTTTCTCTCCAAAAAATGCAAGACAGTGGCTTGGGAATGATGGCTTCCGGCGGAGGAGTGAGCGGTGGTGGTGGTGGTGGTGGTGGTGATGACCATGTTCAGCAACTCAAGTCCGAGATTGCCACACACCCTCTCTACGAACAGCTCCTGTCGGCACACGTGTCGTGTCTCCGTGTCGCCACGCCGATCGATCAGCTGCCGTTGATTGATGCTCAGCTCTCTCAGTCACACCATCTCCTCCGCTCCTACGCCTCCCACCGCCAACAGCACGGCCATACTCTCTCGCCCCATGAGCGCCAAGAGCTCGATAACTTCTTGGTATTGTTTTGTTGTCTATCTATTAGTTTATGTTTCTCGACTAATTACCATGAGGTCTGATCATATAACAAATTCATTTGGCAGGCGCAGTATTTGATAGTGTTGTGCTCGTTCAAAGAACAGCTGCAGCAGCATGTGAGAGTCCACGCCGTCGAGGCGGTGATGGCCTGCCGTGAAATCGAAAGCACCTTGCAGGCTCTTACTGGTAATTACAAGCCATAAATTAGTGTACTTTTCTATTAAATTAACAATCTTTGATGCCTGTTTAAGTTCTTTGCATCATTTGGGGTACTGGAAATGTGTTTCAGTTAGTCCGTTTTGATGTTTAAAGCGTTTGGTAGGCATAAAGATAAGAAAGGACAGCTATTTTGGGGTTCTGGAAGTTGTGAGTGTCCTTGCAAGAAAAAAGTTGGGTGTGGGTCACTACAAAAATAACCAAAAGATGAGGGAGTTGGGTAGTAGGGGTTGGTTTAAAGTAGAGGGTACACCATCACCATTACCAAACTGATGACAAGGGTGCAGCTAGCAGCTACAACTCCTACAAGAATATTATTTTGGGTTGTATATAATATCTAATCTGGTGATTGCAATCTTCTTCTTCTTTTTTTAAGTTTTGTGAGTACTGAATGGAATGCATGAACTTTGTTTGTTAGCTTATCCATATCTGCAGACTTTAGTGATTAGGTGGTGGAGTACTATATAATTAACTAAAGGGTAGCCAATCATATCGTTAATTAATAATATGATCATATGAAGGTTGGATTTTTGGATGGATACTTGCTACCTGATACTGATACAGGGTTTCTTCATTACAATAATTCAATGATTATTGGGGTCAATTACCAAACATATTTAATTAACTTCAAAACGTTTATTTGGTCTTAAAAAGCTCAATCAGTACTGATGGGGTTAGGAATGCTGTAAGAGAAAGTAGAATAGAAGTTACAGTTTTGATCATAATTACTTGGAGTCATGCACATATACATTTATTTGCGTTTTCCTTATAAATTTAAAGTTTTTGCATTTTAAATTACATGAAGAACTAAAGGAATCCCTTTCTATCTTAGGTAGAATATATATTGCAAGGAAAATATACAATTAACCAGGATCACCCTTCACTTGTCTATACAAAATGTTAGATGTTTAGCTCTAGAACGTAGAGTAGTGGTTACGCTAGAGAATGAGCCATATATACTATATAGGAGAGTCCCTTGTCACAATGCAAATTTGTTATCTTTCTAAATGAACTGCTCTTCTTCATGTCTACTAAATGAAAAGTAGACCGAGTACTAATTTCGTTACTATAAAGTTTATTACATTTTAGTTAGTGAGTGATGAATAACATATTATCAATGCATAAGAGATAAGATAGTGTATATATGATAATATTAACATAATGAAACTTATATTAGCCAGTAAATCTCTCCTCATCTTTTTTTCCCCTCAAAAGTCTGGTTTAATACCATAACATTAGTTTATATCACTGCAACCACTCATTATGCATGCTCCATTATCTACAAATAAACATTGATTGCAATTTTGATGGTTTAATAATCACCTTTTTCAGGAGTGAGTCTGGGTGAAGGAACAGGAGCAACAATGTCAGATGATGAAGATGACATACCAATGGATTTCTCTATGGATCAAGCTGGCTCTGATGCCCACGACATGATGGGATTTGGACTCCCTACTGAATCTGAAAGGTCTCTCATGGAAAGAGTTCGTCAGGAATTGAAGATTGAGCTCAAGCAGGTGACAATTATAAGCTATGTATAATAACAGTTTTCTTGCTAGATATCACACATTAGTACATTACCTTTCTGATGATACGATTTACAGATTACAGTAATTACAACAAAATTGCATTTTCAAATTTGCAGGGTTTTAAGTCGAGAATTGAGGATGTAAGGGAGGAAATCTTGAGAAAAAGAAGAGCAGGAAAGTTACCTGGAGACACAACTACAGTGCTGAAGAATTGGTGGCAGCAACACTCGAAGTGGCCATATCCAACTGTAAGTTTCACCGTATACCATTCACATATACAATTGAGATCATTGTATTCTAGTAATACTGATGCATCTTTCTGCTTGTTTCGTGATCCACACAGGAAGATGACAAGGCAAAACTTGTGGAAGAGACAGGGTTGCAGCTTAAGCAAATAAACAATTGGTTCATCAATCAAAGGAAGCGCAATTGGCACAGCAACTCTCAGTCAGTGACTTCTTTGAAGTCAAAGCGCAAAAGATGAGGTGGTTGTTCAATGGAAGAAGTAAATGGTGAACTTACTTTTGTGTTTGATATATATTTTGCTATTTTGTGACCTTGGGGGTGGGGAGTAAATATAATCTAGCCTAGCCAACACTTGTGAAAGCATTGAAGGGATTTAGATGTTTGATACAGAAGTAACAAATGGCAACAAATAGCTTAGTTACATGTGAGGTTGGTAAATTCATGTTTTTCAATGGAGTAGTACATGGTACTCGATCTATCACTGTTGTACTATATGTTTACTTAATTTTGAGTTTGCTTCCATTGACAGTTGCAAATGTAGACTGGTTATGATCTGGTTTTATAAAATTGTTGCAATATTTCTAGCATTGGTATTAAGGGTACGTTTGTGATTCACAAATACGAGGCTCTTCTGAATTTTGGTCGTCATGTTTCTCAAAATTATATTGGTCAAGTTCAGTTCAGACAGTCGACCTTCATTAAAAGTCATCAATATTTTTTTCTTAAATCATTGACCAACAAGTTCTACCTCAAAATACATCGATGTCATTCAATATCAATATGCGCAATATGTCTTGTATTATTGTATAGAACTTGATCAAGGCAGTGATAGAAAGAAGCAAGCAAACAACTAACAGCTCGTAATCTCGTATTTAGCCACATAACCCCAACACCAAAGACATAATTAGAATGTTTAAGGAAATAAAAGGAAATAAGATACTTAGTGACGCATATCAGGAACGACAGGTGATTTACAAGGCTAGTGTTATTCAAAAAAAAAAAAAAAAACAAGGCTAGTGCTCCACTACAACAAGATAATTCAAGAAGCATCATAGTGAATATTTTTCAGCTATATTGTATCATTTGCATGATTTGTGAACTGAATTAAGAAATAGTTAACAAGGTGCTTGAATCAGGGCACGAAACATTGGTTCTTAAAACATGAAAATAAAAGTTAGCTGTAGAACTGCATGAGTGCAAGGCATTGGATCGTCAGAAAAAGAACTCAGGTTATCAATTTTTCGCTACTGTCATAGTGTCAGTCGCTCATTCCACAGTGCAATTCAGTTATGTCCATTTGGAGAACATCATTTTGAATATTGCTCCAACTGAAAATAGTAGTCGTATTTTATTTTATTGCACAACAACAATGTATTATTTTTAAAATCACAGTAATATCAAATTAGTCTTTAGTGTGAATTCTCAAAAATTTGTGGGTGTCACACCCACAATTGAAAGTAGAAACAACCATGAGATGACCGGCATCTTTGAGATTCATTAACAGAATAAGAGAAAGTGACACAAACCCAAGATTTGTCATACTTCAGTGGCCAGTCACATCAAAGAAACGAGGTGGTGATGCTACGTTCTTTTGTTGGTGAGAAAAAAGTTCCAAGTTGCGAACTCAAACAAACCATATTATTTTCTCTGGCCAGAGAAAAGGGCACTCAAGTTTACGCCATATATTGCCCTGCATATATAGGGAAAGTATCTTTGTCCAACAACAAAGAAGAAGAAAAAAAATGTCAATTTGAGGTTCCCTTTTATCAAATGGATTCCATACCATCAAAAACACATATGGTTGACGGTGCTTATGGTGGATATTGTTCATCTCAATCACCTTCCTTGCAAACGAGCTGTTAGCACATGAAATCTCCTCCAAACACCGCCAAAAACGACCTTCAACAAATGTAACCATTAACCACACACCTGCACTTCCCTAGTTTTAACCCAAGTGATCCTGAATTGAAATGCTCTGGTGTGTGTCCTTGAATTTGTGTTTTTCACTTGAAGCATATATTATAAACTTCTAGGACAAGTTGCTCATAGTAAACTAAAAATACAGTGTTGGAGGATTCTGTGACCACCCAATTTGATCTCCCTAACATAGAAAAAGAAGTGGAGTTTGATTGATATGAGGTAAAGTTCACAAATCAGTCTGTCGAAGTTGGAAACTCTGCTAACTTCTACGAGATTTGATTGAGCCTAAATTTCTGGACTAGGGTCATTTTGGTCTATCTCTGATTTCGAACTTTCCCTGTAAACACGCGCCAATGTATATGCAGGGCAATATATGGCGTAAACTTGAGGAAGAAGCCTTCTTCCTCGTCGCATCAACTGGAAAAAAAAAAAAAAATCTTATTCCTAAACCCTACGAACTTGAATAATTTTCCTTCCCATCTCACTCCATGCACCAACGGTAAATAATAACAACTAGAGACGACGACTCGATCCCTGATCGCGATCCACCGCCAACTGTTGGACTGCTTCAATCAAAACAAGTTCATTAGAGATAAGCGATCTGCCTGCCTAGCTAGTTGCATATTGTTTGCAGATTTTGCATTGATTTTGAACACGTCCATTACTTGTTTTCGTGTTTAATAATCTAAAGCTGAAAATGATTGATCTTCGTCTTCGTCTTCCATTGCAAGTCAACTACGAGAATCACAGTATTCTTTCTCTTATGCTCTATAAGTTCATGCTTTTGTTGTCTATGCTCAAACCCATCAACTTAATTTTGTATAATTCTCTCTGGTACTCTAGAATATCACCATATAAATCAGCTTTTGTGTGGAGCATCAAGATATTTTGGGGTCTTTGCCCCAAAAGTTACAGCCTTGAATTGGATTACTTCATTTTTTCTGAAGAGGTGGGGAACATTCTTATATGGCCAATCCTATTTACAAGTAATCTGTAAGTAGAAAGATGTTGGTAGTTCCCTTTATGAACCAAAACTCAGCCTAAGATGCAGTAAGATGAGTCCCAGCACAAGTACAAGTGAAGCCATGAAGCCCAACCAATTCAAGGCCCAACATAACCTCAGTAAATCTAGGTATATTCATGCATATTCATATCATGTTTTCACTGAGGATAGCAGTACCACTTTGTATCCTACGTTTGCTACTAAGGATGGAGTACTGTTATGTATACCGGTTTTCTGGGTATTTTTATAGCTTTGTTCAAATCGTCTTGAAAACTGTGATTTATCTTCTCAATGCATTTCCAGCTGTTTCCAGTCGATTTGCTTTTCAAATTCAAACAGCTAGCCAAGCATGTGATGCTCTTGGCGCTCAAACTATCAAAGGGTGAAGTTTTCTTCAACCCGTGACCTTGAGGTTTTCAAGGTCCCTTTGTTTATGCTTGGTTTGTGTTACACTTACCTATGCAATTGATAATAGGCTGTATGATCCTAGAAGAAAGTTGTTTTGTCTTTCCTTATTGTTAACATTCTTTTGGAATGCTTTTTGCAAAACCTTTTTCCTTCTTATGAAAAGTTAGCTATTTTTGGAAAGTTGGTTTTGTCCTCTTATCCTTGGCTTTGTTCTACAAAGGATTTCAACAGCATCTAAGCCAAGCACATAAGGACAAACCTCCTTAGTTTATTGGCATGCGTATTGCTCTCTTAAGCAACTTACACTTGCCTATAAATACCAAGCAAAGTGATTTTGCTTGGTGGTCAAATTTATTTGTGTTTTTGTTATTATTGAAGAACATCGGCTTGGCTGTGTTCTTACTCTCTAATGCTCTAAGTCTTCCTAGTGATTATAAATCTTAGAGCTTGAGAAATCAAAAACCGTTTTTCTAAAATCATAAAGCATTTGCATTCCAATACATGAGGTTGTGATTGGAGGTGCAACGACCTCAAGAGTTCACAAGCAGAGTTAGCTAGGGTGTAGTTAAGGTCTGAGTGAAGCTCTTGTATCCCTTTCATGTGTGAGGACTTAGGGGACAAGATGGGAGAGCGTTCTAGTTAAGATTAGGTAGAGTCTTAGAACAGGATAACAACAAGGTCTGGTATCCCAGGCTCTATTCTTGTATAAGTCTACGAATCACATAGGGGAAAGGTTTGTCCTTTGGGATAAGGGCACGCAGTTTTCTTCCATGAGTTCAGAGTTTCTGCGTTAAAGAAAAACATCTCTGTGTTGTTTTTACTTTCAGCAATCTTTTTCATTACTTGCATAATCGTTGCAAACTGTTAACCGGGATAGCACAACTCCTTGCTATCCTCGGATTACAACATATAACGAAAAATTGCAAAGAGTCCTATTCACCCCTCTCTAGGACCTTCAGAATCCTTGTCATTTGGAGGCCCAGACCATCCTCAGGGTCAAGAAGTTATTCCTTCTGAAAGTGGAACCCTGAAGCTGTTGTTGCATGGTTCCCTAGTTATATGGATCAAGGAGGCTAAAAAGCTTCCTAATATGGAGAGTTTTCGCAAGCGTGTAGGGCATGCGCTTTCAAAGTTGCCAGGGACAGGAGGCAAAAACATAATCAGTTCTCCATATGTTACGATTTCTTTATCAAATGCTGTAATTGGGAGGACCTTTGTGATGAGTAACACCGAGAACCCTGTGTGGGAGCAACATTTTGATGTTCCTGTTGCTCATTATGCTTCACAAGTGAACTTTGCCGTGAAACACAGTGATGTTTTCGGCTCTAAGATCATAGGTTTTGTAGCAATTTCAGCTCAACAGTTGTACCCTGGCATCAAAGTTGAGGGAACCTTCCCTATCCTTGACATCACCAGTGGTAAAAGCTGTATGCCTGGAGTTGTGTTGAGCTTGTCAGTTCAGTGTACTTCGATTGAAAAAATGGTCTGTTATAATCGCAGCGTAAGTTTAGATCCTGATCATCAAGGGGTCCCTGGTACTTACTTTCCTCTTAGGAAAGGTGGTACAGTAACTCTTTATCAAGATGCTCATGTTCCTGATGGCTGCCTTCCCAATTTTAAGCTTAATGGTGGTCTGAAGTATGAGCATGGAAGTTGTTGGCAAGAAATATTTGATGGAATAAGTCAAGCCCGCCATTTGATATACATAGCTGGGTGGTCACTGTTTGCTTCGGAATAATAATGGTTCATCAGATAGCACATTAGGTGATCTTCTGAAGACCAAGTCAGAGGAAGGTGTGAAAGTTGTGCTTCTTGTTTGGGACGATCCATCTTCTCTCAAGGGATCTAAGAGAGTAATTATTAAGTTCATTAGACATATACTAATATGCTCATACATCATACTGTAGCGTAGCATAAACTTTTTACTGATCAATTTGTTATTGGTTCAATGTTGAAGCTCTCGAAATTGCCTATGCATACCTGATATATTCCTGTCACTGGGTCAGTCTTAAGGTGCAACATTATTGATTTCCGCAATTTTAATGAGTTTTACTTTTTTATACTTCATGATTTTGCAGCCATGTTTCCTTGCGGTGTCTGTAATAATTTCTTCACCTAAGTGTTCCACATAAACATCATTTGTTTCATTTCGCTGACCTCATCGATTGAGACCATTATCTTTCACACCAATGTTTATATCTGCTTAAATCGGCTCTCAATATTTCTTTTGTCAGATCGATACTCATTGACTCAGTAATGTGTATGTAGGAAGGGCTCATGCATACCAATGATGAGGAAGCTCGACGTTTCTTCAAGGACTTTTCCGTCCAATTTCTACTCTGCCCTCGATCATCAGTCCAAAGTTGGGGAAAAAAGATGGTTGTATAACATGTCCTTGCTTCAGTTGCATGTTTGTTATCTTGGTTTCCTTAAATTTTGTTTACTTATGCTTAAATTTTTCTATTATTTAGCCAACTACATTATTAAAGTAGCAATGAACCTAGTACAGGAAGAAAAGATGAAAATGAAATAAATACAGTTTCGAAGTTCATGACAATAAATGATCCATAAAAAAATCTGTTAAGATTATGCAGATCAGATTGATACAACTGTCCAATGAATTATTTTCTGGCTAGTACTTGTTTTGAAACCCCTCACATTTCTAATATGTTTATAGGAAGCTGGAATATGCTATACCCATCATCAGAAAACTGTAATTGTGGACACTGATGCTGGTCAGTCTAAAAGAAAGATCATCGCATTTGTTGGTGGTCTTGACTTGTGCCTGGGACTTTATGATACTCCTGATCATTCTATATTTAGGACCTTACAGACAGTTCACAAGGATGACAATCATAACCCCACTTTCTCGGTAACCATTGCATTAGTTTCTACTCTTTACTATGTTGTAGTGCATAAATGTGCTGTTCTTTATCTGAGAAGTGCACTCCTCTTGGTTATGCAGCCTAACTAGACAAGGCTCATGTATCACTAAACTAATTAGTTTCCAGAAAATGTTATGATTGGAAATACACTAGAACCTAAGTACTTCCAATATGGAGTAATGCATTGTATTAGTTGCTTAGCTAGAAGATATGCACAAAAACAGAGTTGATAGGAACCCTATAGTGGCAGAAGGGAGAATAGTTAGTTTTTTTATCTTCACATTTCTGCAAACTTTTATGAAGTATGAACCTACATGCTGATCTACTTGCTGACTACCAGATTTCACATGAATATATGATGGTGACTTTGATGTTTTCCTTTTCACCTATTCGTTTTCTAAACACATACAGGAACCTGTTTTTGGTTGTCCAAGGCAACCATGTCATGATTTGCACAGTAAAATTGATGGTCCAGCTGCATATGATATCCTCACCAATTTTGAGCAGCGTTGGGGGAAGACACCAAAACCACTTAGTCTTCACAACCTAAAAGAACGAGGGCTTGAAAAATTTAAATTACGAGGGCGTCATAAAGTAGAAACACGAGGAGATGATGATGCATTGCTCAAGATTGAGAAAATTGCTGAAATGATTGGGAGGACAGAGGTTGCTCGCCTGAGTGAGGTTGATAAAGAAGCTTGGGATATTCAAGTAAGTTGGCTGTCACTCGGCCATTGTCCCTGGTCTTTTTTATAAGCATGGTTATTGTTAAAAATATCACAAACATTTGTAGGTTTTCCGCTCAATTGATTCCCATTCAGTGAAAGGATTTCCCGAAGTCCCCAAACACGCTGCTAGTATGGTAAGGGAAACTTTGGTTTCAAACTTTTGTTGCACAATGATATGTTTCCTCACCATACCTTTGTCACAGAACCTTGTTTGTGGAAAAAACGTGCTGATAGACATGAGTATACATTCTGCATATGTAAAAGCAATCCATGCAGCTCAACATTTTATTTATATAGAGAACCAGTACTTTCTTGGATCATCATATAATTGGAAGTCAGACATTAGTGATACAGGTGAGAACTGTAACCTTTTCAGCTGCTATATGGGAAACACTGGAAATAAAATAAACTTATACTAATGCTATGTGCTTCTCGTAGCATCAATAATGCATTATTCACCTCATTACCTTCCATCATTAATGATAAGTTGCTAACTGTTGTTGGTTTCTTCACTTTTGTTGATGTCTTGGTTTGTGATTTCACTTTTGTTACAAGAACGCAAATCAGTGTGCATATTTTGCTTTTATTGTGTATGAGATTTCAGTGATAAACTTTAATGACATTTTCCAGGTGCAAACAACTTGATACCGATGGAAATCGCTCTGAAAATAGTAAACAAAATCAAAGCAAATGAGAAGTTTTCTGTATATATTGTCATCCCCATGTGGCCAGAAGGTGATCCCAAAAGTATGCCTCTTCAAAGAATTCTCCCTTGGCAGGTAATCTACAATTGAAATATGTAATTGTAGGATCTTGAGCATTAGTTGTTTGGCTTGAGAGTTGAGACTCACTGGATTATTGTTTTATTGTTTTATGAAGCTTTTGGGCTTAATTAATAATACTCTATGTCACTACTGGTGGACCTTTTCTTTTGGTCTAGATTTTTCTAATTAGTTTTTCCTTATGAAGCATGTTAACTGATCTTATATAAATCCACTCTTTTGTTACTGCAGCATAAAACAATGCAAATGATGTATGAAATGATATACAAGGCTCTAAAGGAGGTGGGACTTGAGAATAAGTATTGTCCACAAGACTATTTGAATTTCTTTTGCCTCGGAAATCGTGAGAAATCAAGTGGAGAAAACAGTTCTGCATCAAATAATTCAAGTGCAGCAAAAACTTCTGAAGTATGTTCCCTTACACATTTCTCTTGAGCATATTTTGTGGGTTTCTTCAAATAATTCAACTGAAATATTGTATTTTCTGACATATTTCAGTTGTTTCTTTGGTATCCTGCCAGGTACTCACTCAGAATAGTCGGCGATTTATGATTTATGTCCATTCTAAAGGAATGATAGTGGATGATGAATACGTTATAGTGGGATCTGCAAATATCAATCAGCGATCCATGGAAGGTCTCCGAGATACTGAAATTGCAATTGGGGCTTATCAGTCTCATCATACCTGGGCGAGAAAACTCTCTAGTCCACGCGGAAAGGTAAGCCTGACAAGTGGAAACTAGGTTCTGTGCATACATTGCTCGAGGTTGCCAGTAAATTTAGGTTTCTGTAAAGTATTCCTAATACTATAAGGAAAAGGCTGGTATTGTAAAGTATTCCTGATTCTATAAGGAAATGCTGAGAGGCTGAGCAAAATGATATACAATCTTAAGGAACTTTAACCAATATTAGGTCGTGTGAGCATTCAAATAGGGAAATTAATCCTGAAATTGTGTTCAACAGTAGTGAGCAATGTCATTTTGAATGCAAGGCTACAAGAACTGATAAATTTGGTATAAACTGTGTGGTTGCAGATATATGGATACAGAATGTCACTGTGGGCAGAGCACTTAGGACTTGTTGAAGAATGTTTCAATCAGCCAGAGAGTCTTGAATGTGTTCAAAGGTTAAGGTTATTGGGTGAGCAGAACTGGAGTCAATACGTGGCCGACGAAGTCACAGAAATGAAGGGCAAGTATCCGGTTGAAGTTGGTCCAACAGGCACGGTGGTGTCTCTTCAGGGGTGTGCCACATTTCCAGACATCGGTGGCAAAATATTGGGAAGTCTCGGCGACATAGTGAAATTGAAAAGTCTGAGTATCAGCAGTAGCGGGAGGTCAATATCACTCCGAGGTGCCATCATCACCACCTGATCCAAATAGACTCAAAACATTTGCAGCATTGATTGACCGATTGAGGCATTGTAATTTTAATCGAAAAAAAAAAATTACGATTAGTTAACTTAGTTCCATGATTTCTTATCCTACATTAATAATGCGCGGGTGACAAAGATTTAACTATTTCATTCGAATATAAATTGTTTCAATGTTGAAATCAGTACCCTTTTTTTTTTTTAATTTCTGGAGGAAGGGGGGTGTCAAATCAGGCCCATGGCTTGATATATATTACTGGGTGGTCATTGCACAACAAACTTACTTTGGTTCGGGATAATGATGGTGCATCAGATTGCACATTAGGGAAACTTCTTAAGAGCAAGTCACAGGAAGGTGTAAGAGTGTCCCTTCGGGGACATCCGATAAAATTGGAACGATACAGGAAGGTGTAAGAGTGCTGCTTCTTGTCTGGGATGATCCAACTTCAAAGAAAATTATGGGATCTATAAAGGTAAAGCCTAAGGTGATTTTAGTATATTAAGTACTTGACTGTACAAGTTAGTATTGGTCACTGTTTGAGTTTTTCAAATCATAAATGCCTTTGCTTATCTGAGAATTGTTTTTAGGGTCAAGTAGTACTGATATGCTTTCCTGATTAAGTTGAAATGCGCAGGGGAAGGTGAAATTGAGTTTGAAGTTTTACTGTGTGAAGCTACAGCTAAGTTCTTTTTAAAAAAAAAAAAAAGTTTTATAATAGAAGCAAGTCAAAGTGATGTGTACGTACTTGTATTCTGCAGTCATTTATCCTTTCAAACTCTGTAGTTTGTATTTTCTTCTTCTATTGTTTTCCTTAGTAATGAATGTGATAGAAAGGCCATCTATTTCATTTGGCTGACCTGAAAAGATTTGTCCTTTCGTTATCAATTCCAGTGTTCGTTTGTCACCAAATTACTCATCACTACTGCAATAAGCAATCAATATATGTTATTTTACCAGATATTCACTGATTCTATAATACCGATGTTGCATACCTGTTAGCAAGATCATCTCTTCCTCACAGAATCAATCATGACAGCAATTTCCTCCTCTGCATTCAATACCAGATTGTCAACATGCCTTTCTGATCTGATTTGATAATTGTATATAACTTTATTCTTGCATCAGTTTTGATTCTGATATTAGTGTGATTAGCTAAATCATAGGATCTGTTGTCGATATGGTATCCTATATAATGTAAACATTGTAAATGATCAATTCAAGGAAATACATTTCTACATGGTATCAGCTTAAAAGATCCTTACATGTTCCTCTATTCTTCTGTTCATCTTCTTCCTCCTCCCTCATGGCTTCTTCTCTCACCCAAAACACATCTCAATTCCCCAAACTCACTGCCGACAACTATCTAGTTTGGGTCCGTCCGATCCGGTCTTACCTCAATGGTGCTGACCTTTGGGGATATGTTGACGGTTCTATTGAACAGCCTTCTCGCACCATCACCACCCCAGCTAACGGGGATACTCCTGTCTCCACTGCCCTAAACCCAAAATATAAAGAATGGTTCCTCATTGACCAACAAATTATCACTCTTCTCACCACTTCCCTCACCGATGACATAGCCAAACTCACCATCGGCTGTGACACCTCCAAGACTATTTGGGATTGTCTTGCTAGACACTTTTCTCAAGCCTCTGTTGCAAGTGCCGCCAGCCTCAAACTTCAATTGTTTGATCTTCAAAAGGGTACCCAGTCCACTGATCAGTATCTACGCCAGGCCAAATCAATTGCTGATTCCCTTGCCTCAATCAATCAACCCGTCTCCGACTCCGATCTGGTCGTTGCCACCCTCCATGGCCTTGGCCCTGATTACCTAATGCTTCGGACTACCCTGGCTCAAACCTCTCCTCTTCCGGATTTCACCGAACTTTGTGTCCGAATCTTGGCGTTTGAGGCTCAGCAGTCCTCCTCCCCATCGTCTGCTACTGCCCTCTTTCACCAGACCTCCCCTTCGGCCTCCTCTGGGCGCTTCGGTCGTCGCCCCAATTCTGGAAACGGTGGCCATGGTCGCAACTCCGGCAAGAATCGCCGATCTTCTGGGCAGCAGCAGTTCCGATCCTCTGGGCACTCAGGTTTCCCTTCATCACCCCAATTTCAGCATTATATGGGCTCCTACCCTCCTTGGGCCTCCCAGCAGATCCGGCCCAGTTCTCAGCCTGGCATTCTTGGGCCTCCTCCTGGTCAGCAATGGTGTCCTACTTGTATGTCCTCTCAACATGGACAGACTCAATTCCCCCATCGTTTCTCTGGCCCCCACACCATTCGTCCCTTTGCTAGTACTCACATTGCTCAACCCAGTGATCCGTTCTGGTACCCCGACACTGGTGCTACTCATCATATGACCTCTATGCCGGTAAATGATCCACAACAATATGGCGGACCCCACAAGGTGTTTATGGGGAACGGCGACTCTATGCCCGTTTCTCACACCGGTACTCTTCCTTTGTCATTAGGGGATTCCCAACTTTCGCTTCATAATGTCTTCCATATTCCGTCTATTCGTAAAAATCTACTTTCCGTTGCTCGTTTCACTCAAGATAATCTCGTTTTCTTTCTTTTCGCTCCTAATTTTTATCAAATCTACTGCTTACGCTCTGGTCGTTTACTATTTCAGGGCCCATGAGGATGGTCTCTACCCTCTTCCTATTTCCAGTCTTCCTACCTCCCCTCCTCAGGCTCTTGCCACCGTGTCCTCCTCTCTTTGGCACACTCGTCTTGGTCATCCGTCGTCGTCTGTTTTGTCTCACCTTGCATCTTCTCTCGGTTCAAAGTCTACTTTTACTTCTTTTTGTAATGAGTGTGCACTTAGCAAGTCGCACCAATTACCTTTTCCTACCAATAAAGAATTTGCTTCCTCTCCCTTTTATCTCATTCACAGTGATGTTTGGATGTCTCCTGTTACTTCCATTAGTGGATTTAAATATTATGTTGTTTTCACTGATGAATACTCTCGTTTCACATGGGTCTACCCTATGCGTCGCAAAAATGAGGTTCTCACTCACTTTCAGACGCTAGTTGCGTTAATCCTAAATTTGTTTCAGAGATCTGTTAAATTCTTTCAAAGCGACAATGGCACCGAATACGTTAACCATGCTTTCTCCCATTTCTGCTCCTCTATGGGCATCCAACAGCGCTTTTCCTGCCCTCACACTCAGCAATAAAATGGTCTTGCCGAGCGTAAGCATCGTCACATAGTTTGTGTGGCCCGCTCTCTTCTTCTTACCTCCAATGTACCTCAAAACTTATGGGTCGAAGCAATTCTTACTGCTGTCTATCTCATTAATATTCTCCCTACATCTACACTAAATTGGGACTCACCTTACTATCGTCTTTATAACAGTTTTCCTTCTTATTCTCATCTTCGTGTCTTCGGTTGCTCCTGTTTTCCTCATCTTGGTGCTTATGTCTCCAATAAACTATCTGGTCGCAGTCTTGAGTGTGTTTTCATTGGTTATAGTCCTCACCATAAAGGCTATCGTTGTCTTCACCCATCTTCTGGTCGTGTCTATATCTCCCGTCATGTAGTCTTTAACGAAACTAGTTTTCCATACAAGTTGTTGCACGTCCAGCCCACTGGGCCACTTGAATTTGTGCACATTACCACCAACCTGGCCCGGGCCCAATTGTCCAATCCATCATTCTCTCCACCTCAGCCCGATTCAACCACATCTTCCTCATCACTGCTCCTGCCCAATCCGCCTCCACCGGCTCCCATCGCCTCTACTGAGTCACCCACCACCGGCCGGCAGACCCTACGCGTCTATCGCCGCCGCCTTGGCCCTCCTGCCCCACCACTCACCCATCCACCTCTGTCTGTCTCATCCTCACCTCCTGTCACCCAGCTCTCCTCACTTCCTGAGTCTTCTGCTTCCCCTCCCCTTGTCGGTTCTCTAGCTCCGGCTGCCATTGCCCCGGCTCCTGCCTCGCCTCCTCCAGCCTTCCCGGACGACGCCCCGGCCCCTGCCTCGCCTCCTCCAGCCTTCGCGGACAACGCCCCGGCCCCTGCCGCTCCTCCTCCAGCCGCCCCGGCTCCTGTCGTGCCTGCTCCGACGCCTGTTCCGGCTCATGCCCCCAATCCTCATCCCATGACCACTCGGCTGCGTGATGGCATCACCAAACCTAGACTACATTCGGATGGCACTGTAAGATACCCGATTCCTAAAGCCCTTCTCACTGTTGTTGATGCTATGGAACCCTCTTGTTACTCTCAGGCGTCAAAATCGACGGAGTGGCGTTCCGCCATGGTTGAGGAAATTAATGCACTATTGAAGAATCAGACATGGACCCTTGTTCCTTCATCTCCTTCTCAAAATACTGTCGAATGCAAGTGGGTGTTTAGAATCAAGCATCATCCGGATGGTTCCATCGATCGCTACAAAGCCCGTTTGGTTGCCAAAGGTTTTCATCAACGTCAAGGCATTGATTATGAAGAAACCTTCAGTCCGGTGATCAAACCTGCCACCATACGCACAGTTCTTGCCATAGCGGTTTCTCACGGCTGGTCTCTTCGTCAACTGGACGTCAAAAACGCCTTTCTTCATGGGTTTCTTACTGAGGATGTTTATATGACTCAGCCTCCCGGCTTTGTTGATCCTGCTCATCCGACTTATGTCTGCAAGCTTCACAAATCCCTCTATGGCCTCAAGCAAGCTCCTCGTGCGTGGTTCAGTCGTATCAGTTCTTTTCTCCTCTCTGCTGGATTTCGTCAAAGTAAGGCTGACCATTCTCTATTCATCTTCAACTATGGACCTCACACAATTTACTTGCTTCTATATGTGGACGATATTGTTATCACTGGTAGTCATGATCGTGTCATTGAGAGTTTTATTGCTGCTCTTAGTCGCGGTTTCGACATCAAAGACTTGGGTCCCTTGCACTATTTTCTTGGCTTACAGGTCTCTTCAACCTCTACCGGTGTCCATGTCGATCAACTGAAGTATGCTCATGATATCCTCAAGAAGTATGATCTTCTTCTCAGTCAGCCTGTCAGCACTCCTATGGCTGCCAAACCAATTCTATCGGCCACTGATGGTGATGTTCTTGATAACCCTACCACCTTCCGTGAGCTTGTTGGCTCCCTCCAGTACCTCACCATTACACGCCCAGATATATCCTATGCGGTGAATTCTGTTGCTCAGTTCATGTGTCGACCCCGCACTACTCACCTCGTTGCTGCCAAGCGTATCTTACGCTACATCAAGGGGACCATCGATCATGGCCTAACCTTTCAACCACAATGCCAACCCCTCACCCTCTCAGCTTACTCTGATGCGGATTGGGCCGGCTGTCCTGATTCCCGTCGTTCCACCACCGGCTATCTCGTCTATCTTGGCTCCAGCTTGATTTCCTGGTGCTCCAAAAGGCAGCCCACAATAGCTCGTTCTAGTGCTGAGGCGGAATATCGTTCTCTTGCTCATGCCTCGGCTGAAACTACATGGTTAGCCTATCTCCTCTATGAACTTGGTGTTCCCATTACTTTTCCTGTTTCGCTTCATTGTGACAACTTTAGTGCCACGTATATGGCCTCAAACCCTGTGTTTCATGCCCGTACCAAGCACATTGAGCTTGACTATCACTTTGTTCGGGAAAAAGTCGCCCTTGGCAGCCATCGTGTCTGCTTTATTCCCTCCACTGATCAACCTGCTGATCTTCTAACCAAACCACTGCACAAAAATCGTCATCAGACTTTCTTTCTCAAACTTGTTCGTCCTCGGCCGCTTAGTTTGCGGGGGGATGTTAGCAAGATCATCTCTTCCTCACAGAATCAATCATGACAGCAATTTCCTCCTCTGCATTCAATACCAGATTGTCAACATGCCTTTCTGATCTGATTTGATAATTGTATATAACTTTATTCTTGCATCAGTTTTGATTATGATATTAGTGTGATTAGTTAAATTATAGGATCTGTTGTCGATATGGTATCCTATATAATGTAAACATTGTAAATGATCAATTCAAGGAATACATTTCTACAATACCAATGATGATACCAATGATGGCTGATGAGGAACTTCGACATTTCTTGGAAGTGCCAGTCTTATTTCACCAGATATAATACTGTTCAATATCTCAACTCGATGATAGGCACATTAGATTTTTAATCCTTTTTCTGTAAAAATGTGAAGCAGAAAACTTTGTAGGAGTTGGTAGATTACAGTCATTGGCCTGTCTTTCTTGAATGTTTATTATACTGGTGTGATGCTATATATCTGAAGCATCAACTACATATTTGCTTATTTCTTATCTACTCGCCTATCAGCAGATTTCTCACTGAAAGTATATATCATGACCTTGATGTTGATTTCAACTTTTAAAGTAATTAGCAAGTATAAACCATATATGAACTGTATAATCACAAACTTCTTTTCATTTTCAACTTTTAATTCGCCTGTTTTCTAAACATTAACAGTGATTCGGTGTCCAAGGCAGCCATGGCATGATTTGCACAGTAAAATTGATGGTCCAGATGCTTACGTCATCCTCACCAATTTTGAGCAGCGTTGGGGAATGGCTTCAAAGCCACATATATGGTCTTCACAAACTGAAAGAACGAGGGCTTAAAAAACTGAAAGCACGAGGACTTCGTAAACGAGAAACACAAGATGATGGTGATCATGATGATGCATTACTCAAGATTAAGAAAAGTTCTGAAGTTATTGGGATGACAGAGGTTTCTCACTTGACTATGAGTCTATGACATAGAAGATTGGGATGTTCAGGCATAGATCACCAACTCTCTCTGCTGTAACAGAACCTGGTAGACTTGAGAACGTATACATGCAGCTTTTATGAAAGTAATTCGTGCAGCTCAACATTTTATTTACAAAGAGAACCAGTACTTTCTTGGATCATCATAAAATTGGAACTCATACAATGATTTAGGTGAGAACTCTTAACCTTTGCAGCGGCTGTTCACCGCGGTAATTGGTAATTGATTCCTTATTTCCCTTTCATTTCTTTTCATCTGATTTCATACTTTTCAGGAGTTTTTTTTTTGGCTGAATATAGAGGGATAACTGCATAAAGGTGGAAAGTTTCTCCTTGTCGCCTCAAAATTTATTCTAGAAAAATAAAGAGATACAGAGAGATGGGGACTTGGCCAATACCTCTCTACTGAGCAATAACAAGTAGACAATATCAAACTATCGAAAACGATTATGAGGAAGACCTAAATGTTCGCCATTACATGATGACAGTATGAAAGGAGGAGCTACATTCCTCTACTTCTGTTGAGAATATTATGTAATTAAGGATTTGATTCATTGTATCTTTAGGAATCTTGAACATTTATTCTGTATCTTTTCCTTTCCTAGTTTGTAGGTTTTTCTTGCTCTCCAAGTTCTCTTCCTGTATATAAACACATATTCTGTATCAATGAAATATAACAGTAATCAGCCTCATACTTTCTTATATGGTATCAAGAGCAGGTTGATAAACAAACCTAGCTTTCTCTTAGCCTTTCTTTCTGCCGCACCAGTTCCTCCTGCCTCTTCTCTTCTTATGACTTTCGAAGAGGATATTCCCTCTCCTGGAACCAATGGCAGCACCTCTTCCATTGTTGAGACTGCTAATTTCTGCATCACTCTGATCATCCTGGACTACTTCTTGTATCAAAAAGGCTGAATGGTGACAACTACAATTCGTGGTGTCGTGCTATGAGAATATCTCCGAGTGCCAAGAACAAAACCGGATTTATCACCGGTACAATCAGAGAACCCTCTGTAATAATAAAGCCAGATGAGCATGCCTTATGGCAACGCTGCAATGACGTGGTCCTATCTTGGATCCTTAATTCTCTTGAACCAGACTTGGCCGATTCAGACCTTTCATGCACAACTCCTTATGCTATGTGGGAGGATCTCAGGAGCGATTTGCCTTGGGAAACGCTCAACGCATTTTTCAAGTTCAAGGGGACATCTACAGAATTGAGCAAGGGCAGATGTCTGTTGCTACCTACTATACCAAGCTGAAGGCACTGAGATGAACTCGCTTCCTACAATACCACAGAGAATTGTACTTGTGGAGCTCAGAATGACCGCACCAAACTCATACAGTTCCTCATGGGATTGAATGAATCCTATGTAGGTACTCGTGGTCAAATTTTACTAATGAATCCATTGCCTTCTGTGAGACAAGCCTATGCTTCTGTGACTCAGGAAGAAAAGCAGAAAAGCAGCATGAACTCGGCCATGTATCTCTTGTTCCACCTAATATAGCAGCCATGGCAGCGCGCAGTAATAATTCTTTCAGACCACGCCCTCAACACCAAGAAAATCAAAGCAGCACTCAAGAAATAAATTTTTGTCCTCAACGTCCAATCAAGCACTGCACCTATTGCGATAAGGATTATCATACAGAGGCAACATGTCACAAGAAACATGGTTATCCCCCAGGTCATAGACTTTATAAAGTACCACGTCAAGGTAATTCTTCACTTCAATGTTGTGGACTTTCGGCCAATAATATTGTTGTTGTTCCAACTTTCAAAGAAATCCAGATTTCACTTCCTGATGTGACAGAGGAACAATACACCCAAGTTGTTGCTGCTTTGAATCCCAAGCCATCCACTCCTCAAGCTAATGCTGCCTCAGCCAGTGAGTTCGCATAAGGTTTGTCCTTAGTTGATCCTAATCGATGGATAATCGATAGTGGAGCAACTCACCACATAATTAATTCACGACAATTTTTTACTAGCAGCTAGAGTTCTTCTATCCCATCTGTTTCCTTACCTAGTGGTACTAAAGCCAACATCACCATGAAGGGGTCCATTAGTATTAACAACGCTGTTTTGAGTGATGTGCTCTGTGTACCTTCCTTTGATGTTAATCTCATGTCTGTTGGACGCACTATAGATGATTTACATTGTTTGGTAACTTTTTTTCCTTCTTGGTGTATTTTGCAGGACTTGGTTACGAGGACGATGATTGGTGTGGGTAAGCGACCTGGATATTTATACTACCTAGTGGCGTTGTCTTCTACCATCCCCACAAAACACCCTTTTGCATGTCATCTCACCATCTCTTCCGATCTCTGGCACCGCCGCTTGGGGCATCCCTCTCCTGCTCGTTTACGTTTTTTAGCAAAGAACTCTCTCTTTTGTTTTTGATTCCAACAATAAGTGTTATGTTTGTCCTTTGGCGAAACAAACTCGCCAACCTTTTCTTTCTAGTTCAATTACAACTTCCCGATGTTTTTTCCTTATTCATTGTGATATTTGGGGACGTCATAAGACACCCTCTCTTAATAGTGCTCATTATTTTTTGACAATAGTTGATGATTTTTCTCGTTTTACATGGGTTTTCTTAATGCGTCACAAAAGTGAAACACAATCTCTACTTCGAAATTTCTTTTCCTATGTTAAAACGCAATTTCACACACATATTTAACAATTTCGTTCTGACAATGGAGCCAAATTTCTTTCTTTGCGAAATTTTTTTCTCGAGCAAGGTGTCATATTTCAACACTCTTGTGTTTATACACCTCAATAAAATGGTGTGGTTGAGCACAAGCATCTACACCTTCTAGAAGTTGCTCGAGCTTTTTGTTTTCAGTCTCACTTACCTATTGAGTTTTGGGGAGAATGCATCCTTACAGCTGCATATACGTTTAATCGAGTTCCTACACTTTTACTCCATAAGAAAAGTCCTTTTGAGATTCTTTATAATAAACCTCATGATTATTCACGAATGCGTGTTTTTGGTTGCATAGCCTTTGCTACTTCCGTCCATCGTCTATCAAAATTTTCTCCACGCGCTTGAAAATGTATTTTTCTTGGATATCCGATTGGTTAAAAAGCTTACAAACTCTATGATATTGAAACGAAGAAAATTTTTACAAACAGGGACGTCATTTTTCTTGAGGACACTTTTCATCATGCACACATTCCTGGCCCAACAGCTCCTGCCCAAGCCCACCCCAATTCTCTTCCTCTCTTCCACGATTCTTCTGAACCACAGATAGCAACCTCCTCCCCTCTCCAGTAACCGCAACCTCCATCACTCCAGCCCAACCCTACCGGCTCCTCCTCTCCTTCGCCGGACCCAGCCCTACCGGCGTCGACACCCGACCCAGTCCTGTCGGCGTCGTCGCTCGACCCAGCCATGCCAGCATCGTCGCCCGACTCACCCATGCCGGCGTCGTCGCCCGATCCCACCTTGTCGACGTCGTCACCCGTCCCTCCAACGACGGCGTCGTCATCCCCTCTAGCCGCGCTGACCTCCTCTGATCCGGCTATGCCGATATCATCTTCCTCTCTCCCAGCGCCCGATCCACCAGTCGCTCCACCCGAATACCCTCTTCTTTTGCCTCTTGCTCTTGCCATCCTTGCTCAGCCCCTCCGTTGTTCTCCTCGAGAAGCCAACGTCTGTCTCAAAGACTACGTTTGCTCGCAGGTGATGCTGCCTCCACACCATCTCTCATCGTCCTCGCTAAGTTCTCCACCAGGTACGCGTTACCTACTTTGTAATTTCATATCTTACCAGCGGTATTCAAAGTAGCACCTTGCCTATGTTACTACTCTTACCAGGGATACAAAACCATCTTCTTATGTTGAGGCTTCCTCTGATCCCAATTGGCAGCACCCTATTCACGAAGAGCTCGCTGCCCTGGATGCTAACCATACTTGGACGTTGGTTCCCCTTCCTCCTGGTAAGCGGCCGATTGATTGTAAATGGGTGTATCGCATCAAACGTAAGGTGGATGGTTCAATCGAGCGATATAAAGCTCGCCTTGTTACTAAGGGTTTTACTTAGGTTGCTAGCATTGATTATCATGGTACCTTCTCTCCCACAACGAAAATGATCACTGTCCGATGCGTCCTTGCTCTAGCTGCCTGCCACAATTGGTCCCTTCATCAGCTCGATGTCAACAATGCATTTTTGAATGGGGATCTCCATGAAGAGCTCTTTATGTCACCTCCTCCTGGTCTTCGGCGACAGGGGGAGAACCTTGTATGTCGCCTCCATAAATCCTTGTATGGCTTGAAGCAAGCCTCTCATCAATGGTTTGCTAAGTTTACAGAAGTCATTCTTTCCGCGGGATTCACTCAATCAAAGGCTAACTATTCTCTCTTTCTTCAGAAGATTGGTAACTCTCTTACCATATCGTTAATCTATGTTGATGATATTCTCATTACTGGGAATGATTTAGAATCCATTAAAGCTCTTAAACAGTTTCTGCATACCCGGTTCAAAATTAAAGATTTGGGTGATCTTAAATATTTTCTTGGGATTGAGATTGCTCGTTCAGGGAAAGGTATATATTTGTCTCAGAGGAAATATGCATTGGACATAATCAAAGATGCAGGATTTCTGGGAGCTAAACTAGTAGTGTTTCCAATAGAAGAAATGAAATTGTCCAACAAGGGAGACTTACTCAAAGATGTTGCTACCTACAGGCGCTTAGTTGGCCGTCTCATATACCTTACCATCACAAGACCTGACATAACATACTCTGTTTATGTTTTAAGTAGATTTATGCATGAGCCACGTTTGCATCATATGGCTGCAGCTCTACGAATTGTCAAGTACTTAAAGTCTTGTCCTGGCCAAGGGCTTCTTTTACATAATGGATAATTACTTGAGCCTAAGAGCTTTTTGTGACTCTGATTGGGTTGGTTGCCCCATCACTCGCCGATCCACTACTGGTTATTGTGTGTTTCTTGGCAATTCTCTTATTTCATGGCGTACAAAAAGACAAAAGTCTGTGTCTCTCTCAAGCGCCGAAGCTGAATATAGAGCAATGGCAGGCACTTGCTGTGAGCTTACTTGGTTACAGCATTTGTTTAATGATCTTCACATACTTATTGCCAAGCCTGCAACACTTTATTGTGATAATCAAACAGCACTTCATATTGCTACCCTGTTTTTCATGAAAGAACTCGTCACATTGAAATGGATTGTCATTTCATTCGTGACAAAATAATTGATGGGTCTATTCGTACAAGATATGTTGGAACTTTGCTGCAATTGGCAGACATATTTACAAAGGCGTTGGGCAAAGAAAGGTTCAAGAATTTGCTACACAAGTTGGGAGTTCTTGACATTCACTCTCCAACTTGAGGGGGAGTGTTGAGAATATTATGTAATTAAAGATTTGATTCATTATATCTTTAGGAATCTTGTACATTTATTCTGTATCTTTTCCTTTCCTAGTTTGTAGGTTTTTCTTGCTCTCCAAGTTCTCTTCCTGTATATAAACACATATTCTGTATCAATGAAATATAACAGTATTCAGCCTCATACTTTCTTATAACTTCAGATACTTGTACCAACCAAGAGAAGGGTTGAAATGCCGAAGTGTTTGATGGTCGTGTAACTGGTGTCTTATCTCTCATTTAAATCAATTTCCATGGACGGATCTGCTTGCCGAGGTTGTCACATTCCTTATTCTCAAAGACGATATGAGAACCACACAGTATTGATTTGATTCAATGGCTTGTCTGTTGTGTGATTATTTAGAAGTGGTGGAATTTGTCTGAGAAATGGGAACGATGTGATAGGACAAGGATCTTTATATCTAGTTTTAAAATTGACATTGTTACGTTTTTGGATTTCTCCATGTCTTGTTTATGATGATAATGTTAAAATGTTATCCAAATTCATGATGGTTTGGTTTGATTAGTTTTACAGATATTCAGGGCATGGGATAATGTTGTTTGTGCTCTATGTATGATACTTGCTTGACTTTGTTTACAATTGCCTATTGCCGTGATGAAATTGTGTCTTATCCTTTCCTTCTCTTCTTTCTATATGCCAATAATGCATGCTCAATGCTAGCCAATATCATCAGCTCAATAATGAATATAATTGCATGCATGACATGAATTTTGTGACGCAGTTTTGTGAATAAGATTGCATGCAGGACTAATCTATGAGATTTCTATGACTGAAACAGAGTATGGTTGGTAATCTTCTGCATCAAGAAGCTGACAACTGGGCAAATTGTGTTTATGGATTGGTTGACCGGTTGGGGTCTGTAGATGAGGAGAGATTATCTTGATTCCCAGATGACTGAGCCTGATTATAACGATGTGAAGGTTGATTAGAGAGGATGGGAATGCAAAGTTGCAAACAACATTGGATAGGGAAGGAAAATTATATTGGTCACTTTCAGCAATTGAATACAACCTTATTATTTAAGAAATGATTGATGAAGTTTGATGTATACGACTCTTTGGTAGCTCATATTCAATACTGTAATTCATAGTGGGTGATCGAATTGACACAATCGGAATATATATATATATATATATATATATATATATATATATATATATATATCCTTGTGGTTAAAAAAAAAACACAACTATTGTAGTGTAAAGACGTTTCCTTGGTTCCTTTTGTGAGAGGGCCCTATTCCCCCTCTATGGTGAGAACTCATAGCTCATGATGTTGGACGAAAAGAGTTGATCTCGGCTAGTCCTCACTTTTCAAAGCTGATGTCTTGATGTAGAACAAAATAGAAACACAAATACTCGAGTTGGCGGTATTCTACACGTTGGGATCACATATGATGATATACCGTTGTTTTTAACATTTTCGGTTACAAATATTTTTTACTTTAACTCGTAAAACGCCTTGTGGTATTACAAATAAACTTATGGTTAGATTTGTAAATGAGTCATGCTTCCACTATACCAAGCCAGAAAAATTAATATTTTGATTTAAGACTATTGAATTAGCTTGGGTTAGAAGCATGTAAGGTTAGAGGAGGATTTTTCTCGTATTTCCTCAACTGGTACCATGAAGCTTTCGTTTAGAATGGAACAATTGCTTGCATCGTATTTTCCGAATGCATTTTTAATCGGAAAAATAATTGTGTCCATACCAGTATAGATGTATGCATCTATACTCTCTCTAATTTACATATCTTGGGCAATGTTATCAATGATTTTAACCGTTCAAAAGTTGAATTAATCAACAAATATCATCTTTGTAAAAATTCAGAATAAACCAAAATCGTTTGCTCATTCGATTGTATTCGATTACATCAAACAAATGAACAGTTCTAGTGAAAGTTGAGAGTCTCATGATCAGTCGTCCATTTGTTTGATACAGTCGAATGTAATCGAATGAGCAAACGATTTTGGTTTATTCTGAATTTTTACAGAGATGATCTTTATTGATTAATTAAACTTTTGAACGGTTAAAATCGTTGATAACATTGTCCAATACATACAAATTAGAGAAAGTATAGACGCACATGTCCATACTGGTATAGACACAAATATTTTCTTTTAAATAGAGCCATATTTTTCGTGAAGACAATCAAACTACTAATTTTCTAGCTAATTTTGATGCTTAATAAGATGGTTTTACTTGGTGGGATTCAGCTCCAACTTTTATGGCGTGTTAGTGTCATCAAGATTGGCTAGGTCTTCTTAATTTTCGATTTCATTAGCTAATCTCAGTTAATAAGAAGTTAGTTGTGTTTTAGTATGCTTTTTCTTAATCGTTTCTCTTTCTCTTTTGTAACATTTTTCTTTTCTTTCAATAAATTTTCCTCATTTGGAGCATTATATATATATACACACAGATAATTAACATTTTGGGGACAAACAATGTAAACAAAATGTATTCCAAATCTAAGGAAAGAAAAAGGACACAGGGGTCATGGATTAATTTAGTTGAAGTGTCATGACTCATGACACGTTTTAGTTACAATAGCGCGGACGATGAGATTTTCAAATGAAGAAAACAAGGACAGGTAAAACAATGTTATCTTGGTCACTTTCTTTTTTCGGCCAAAAGATTACAACTAGAAATTAACGTTTTTAACTTGTTTGTCGGTAACATAAAACTTAGGAGTTAAGTCTCTCTTAACCTTTGTTAGGGTAGCATTTGTTGGTGGGGAATAATAAGGTCGGAAAGAATATTCTGGAATCAAAAGCAAATAGACACATCTCTTTTTTTGTGTGTGTTTTGTGCGCGTGTTTATTTTGGAACATTGACATCTAACCAACCGACACGTGTGCTTTTCAGTTGCGGTGGGACCCCCACTCTCTCCCATGAGTCATGTACATCGTAAACGACATGTGTGTCGACAGTGACCACCCCAACCCAGTAAGCTGCTGTGATCTAAGCCTCCCCCATATATTCCCGCACTCAAGGAAGGAAGGCATTAGATCCACATTTATCTCTCACACAAAGCAAAGCAAAGGAAGAAGCTTTAGTTATATTAAGTATATATTCAACACCCTGAGGAAGCTGAAGCGTTCTTCTTTTCTAACAAGGTATAACTTCTTTGCTTCTTTTCAGCTCAATTGGTTGGGGTTGTAATGAAAACCTTGGTTTCTATACTTCTGTACAGAAACTACATCATTTTTCTCAATCTCTGTTTTCTCTTAGTGGCTTCTACTCTTTTGGTTATATACAATTCCTCCCACCCTTCTTCACAAACTCTAGTTCTAAGCATTCACAGCGAGAATGATCAGCAAGGGTGCGGGGGGTTTCTGGGTATAGGTGATTATGAAGACAAGTGCATGTACCTTAAATCCAACAACCCGTGTGTTTCACAAGGCTATATCGATTACCTTTACATCTTCTACTGCAGTTTCGGGACTTGCCCTCTTTTGGGTTATGGCCTTTTGTTGTTTTGGCTTCTGGTTTTGTTCTATCTATTGGGTAATACAGCTTCTGAGTACTTCTGTTCTTCACTTGAGAGTCTCTCAAGGGTGTTGAAACTGTCACCTACGATTGCTGGGGTTACTCTTCTCTCCCTTGGTAATGGAGCCCCTGATGTGTTCTCCAGTTTCGTTTCGTTTATGGGGAGTGGTGGGACGAACATTGATGTCGGTCTCAACACGGTTCTGGGTGGTGCCTCCTTTGTGTCTTGTGTTGTGGTTGGGATCATAAGCATTTCGATTCACAAGAGGCATGTTCGAGTCGACAAGCCTGACTTCGTGAGAGACACCTGCTTTTATCTTTTGGTTGTCGTGTGTTTGCTTCTGATCTTGATTCAGAAAGAAATAGATGTATGGGCTGCCTTGGCTTTCTCTACGCTTTATATTGTTTACGTGATTGTGGTTTATGTGTCACACACACATAGGCGGAATTGTGGTAGTGATGAGTTGACAGTGCCAATTCTAAGTAGCGTGGAGAGGGATCAAAGTGAAGAAGAGCTTGGTGCTGCAGAGGAAGGAGCTGTAAGTTCTGCAGTTGAAGAAGAAGTAAAGAAAGGGTGCTATGAACTACCCCAACCATCAAATTCGTGTCGAATGTTGATCTTCATACTTGAGTTGCCTCTTTATGTTCCCAGGAGATTGACAATTCCGGTTGTTTGTGAAGAGAGGTGGTCTAAGGCTTATGCAGTTGCTTCTGTGACACTAGCGCCAGTGCTATTGTCATCCCTTTGGAACCATCAGTATGGAAATGCTAGCTTCCAGAAAAGCCTCTTGATCTATGCGATTGGTTTGATCATTGGACTAGTTTTCGGGTTGGTTGCGTGTTTGACGACAGAGAAGTCAAGCCCACCAAAGAAATGCTTACTTCCTTGGCTTGTTGCTGGCTTCTTGATGAGTGTTACATGGAGTTACATTATAGCTCAGGAACTGGTGGCTTTGTTAGTCTCAATAGGGTACATATTGGGTATTAGTCCTTCAATACTAGGACTAACAGTCCTTGCTTGGGGTAATTCACTTGGGGATTTGATAACGAATTTGACCATGGCTCTGAATGGAGGACCAGAAGGAGCACAGATTGCTTTCTCTGCTTGCTATGCTGGTCCTATCTTCAATACTCTGTTTGGATTGGGGCTATCACTTGTTGGCTCTTCTTGGTCTAAATACCCTTCACCTGTTGTCATTCAGGGAGATCCATACCTCTTAGAGACACTGGGTTTGTTAGCAGCAGGCTTGCTTTGGGCACTTGTGGTGTTGCCAAGGAGAGGTATGGCCCTTGATGGGGTCTTGGGCGGTGGTCTTCTAGTTATATACATCATTTCTCTGTCTTTGAGGTTAATTCAAACACTCGGGTCTATGCAGCTACAAACAAAGTTATAGCATTACTGAATTGTAATAAGGTAAGTACTAAGTAGTATATAGAATTAGAAGCTTTGTGTATGTGTTTGACTATCTTAACTTTGTAAGCTGTTGCTAATTAGTTTCTCTGAGGGCATTTATCTATCTGGGATTTCTACATGGAGTGAATGGTTAATAATTTTGTGTGTGTGTGTCAAAGTTGTGGACGGTGTAGAAGTATCATTTTGTAAACGTCTGCGTCTGCATTGCTTTCTAAAACATGCTTCTGGGATGCAAAATCTAACGAAGAATCATGTTCCAGAGAATATACAACTTGAGAAGCCAAACTTTTTAGTTAAAAGTCCCAACTCATTTGATATCTAAAAACATGGCCAAACGTTCGGTTTGAAGATGAACATATACTAGAATAAGGACTCGCGCTTCATAACTTGACCTTGTTCAATGCCACTCTAAGCCTATAAATTTTTGCAGAGACGTAGAAGAATGAGTGCTTCCCTGCCTGCTTTTTGATAATTTTGTTATAAAGGCATCTGTGTCCATGATCTTTTCCGTGAATGTATGTCCATGATCCAATACTAAAAGAGATAGAAGAAAGGTAAGCACTGAATCAAAAATGCGTAAGCTGTGAAGAATCTGATACACAATAAATATTAATGTACGTTACTGAAGTGCTGAAAGTTTCTTTACATATATATAGGCATATGTAATGTATATAATCTGATGTCCCCACGACGCAATGCCAATATGTATTTGGTATGAAGTTAACATGAATGTAGACAAAACAATATATATCCAGATGAATTCATGAATATAGATATCTCTGTGCAAAATAGAACTAGGACAGTTACAGCATTGGCAATTACAAAGGTTCCAGCACAAATTTTGCAGTATAACAATCAACAAGGAGATGGCATTACCCTGTTCAAAACCTTTGACACAATGTTTTCGAGGCAAGAAAAAAGATCTGGAGTTCGACTTTTGTAGTTGTTTGTTTCATTAGTCCTATGATCAAGTTTGCCGAACTGAAAGTGCCTTGAGTGGTAGCCGGCATAGTAGGGGCATTTTGGTCTCTCGATAGGTTTCGGAAACTCCCATGTTTTTAAGCAGCAAACTGATAAACACGCGCCTAAATCCTTCGTCTTCCTACCGCAACTCAGCTGTCACTCACAGAAAGGACTTGGTCAAATCCCAGAATGATCTCAACTGGGTTATTTACTGTGGACTTTTCTTATTCTTCGGTCGGAAGGAGATTACAGATGAGTAGATAAGCAACTTGCCTTGTTTTTATATATTCTTTGCACATTTTGCATTGCAGGGTTCTTTAATTATTTTACTTCCCATTTGTTTTGTGTCTTATAATTGATAATGCTGCTTCTGGGTCTTCGACTTCGTCCTCCATTGCAAGTCAACTCCGACCAGTACAGGATTATTTTGCTTGATTTCAATAAAGTAATAGTTTCAAGCTCAGCATCTTTTGCATGTTCAACACCCATCATTTCAGTATTGCCCAATTGTCACTGGTTTTCCAGAATTCCACCATATCTGTTTAGCACCCATTTGGGAGCTTTACTTGCTTTGGTGTTGAGCAACAAGAGATTTTGTGGTTTATGTGAACTGGGTTTTTGCACATACCCCAAAAGTTTGGGTCTTTTGTTAGATTTTGGGTAGTTATCACAGTCTTTAGAGTGGTGAGAGGTAGTGTTTGATGGCCAATCTGGGTTATCAGGAATCGTTGTCATTTGGAGGCTCAGGCCATGCTCAGGGCCAACAAGTTGTGCCATTTGAGAGTGGAGCCTTGAAGCTTCTGCTACATGGGTCCTTAGTTATATGTGTCAATGAGGCCAGGAACCTTCCTGATATGGAGGGTTTGCATAAGCATATGGGGCGTGTCATTACTAAAATGCCTGGAAGAAGTAGCAAAAGAACAACTAGTGCTCCTTATGTAACAATTGCAGTGTCTGGTGCTGTACTTGGGAGGACATTTGTGATTAGTAATAGTCAGAACCCGGTTTGGAAGCAGCATTTTGATGTTCCAGTTGCGCACTATGCTTCAGAAGTGCATTTTGTTGTGAAGCATAATGATGTGGTGGGATCCCAGATCATAGGTTCTGTGGGAATCCCAGTTGAGGAATTATATTCTGGCGACAAAATTGAGGGAACCTTCCCCATCCTCAACTCCACTGGTCATATCTGTATGCCTGGAGTTGTTTTGAGCTTATCAATTCAGTATATCTCAATTGAAAAGATGACCTTTTATAATCATGGAGTAGGTTCAGATCCTGATCATCAAGGGGTCCCTGGTACTTACTTTCCTCTTAGGAAAGGCGGTAAAGTAACTCTCTATCAAGATGCTCATGTTCCTGATGGTTGCCTTCCCAAATTTGAGCTTGTTGGTGGACTTGAGTATATGCATGGAAATTGTTGGCAAGACATATTTGATGCAATAAATCAGGCCCGTCGCTTGATATACATTACTGGGTGGTCATTGTACTACAAAGTTACTTTGGTTCGGGATAATCATGGTGCATCAGATTGCACATTAGGGGATCTTCTTAAGAGCAAGTCTCAGGAAGGTGTAAGAGTGCTGCTTCTCATCTGGGATGATCCAACTTCAAGGGATATTATGGGATCTATAAAGGTATAGCATAAGGTGATTTTAGTATATTAAGTACTTGATTGTACAAATTACTATTGGTCGTTGTTGAGTCTCTTCAATCATAAATGCCTTCGCTTATCTGATAAGTTGTCTTAGGGTCAACTAGTACTGATATGCTTTCCTAATTAGCTGAAATGAACAGAGGAAAGGTGAAATTGAGTTTGAAGTTTTACTGTGTGAAGCTCCGAGCTAATTTTTGAAAAAAAAAAATGTTTAATAATAGAAGTAAGTCAAAGTGAGATGTATGTACTTATATCCTGCAGTCATTTATACTTTCAGATTCTGCCGTTTGTAATTTATTCCCCTATTATTTTCCTTAGTAATGAATGTGATGGATAGGCCATTTATTTCATTTGGCTGACCTGAGAAGATTGATCTTTTCTTTATCAATTTGAGTGTTTGTTTGTCACTTAATTACTCATCAGTAATGAAATCAGCATTCAGTATTTCTTAAATCATCACATATTCACTTATTCTATGATGTGTAGGGAGGGCTCATGCAAACCAATGATGAGGAACTTCGACGTTTCTTCAAAAACTCTTCAGTCCAAGTGCTTCTTTGCCCTCGATCTGCTGGAGAGGGCACCTGGGCCAAAAAGCAGGTTTGGCAGAAAGTCTTTCCTTTGCATTTTTTCTTTTCATATTTCTTACAGTGTGGTGCTGAAATCATCTATTTACTTATCTGTATAACAAACCAGAAGAAAATGAAATGAGATATTGAAAATCCAAAGTTTAAAAGTGTATTTGTTGTCAAAATAAAAATCTCTGTACGGAAGACTAGGCAAACAAAACTCCTTCAATCTTTTGGAGGACTAAGATTTGGTGTTTCAGACAAGACTTTTGAAATGCAGAAAGTCTTGTTGAATAAGAAACTGACATTTCATATCACTGACCAGCTTTAAGTATAGGTTCAATGGTGTGTCTAGTGATGTGCCACTATGATATTTGTTTTCCGGATAGTGTGTGCAAAGGATGACACTTTTTCACATGTCCTTGTTTGCCGTTCTACTTCTGGGGACATATCTCGTATAACTTGTCCTGTGCTTTTAACATCAAAAGAAAGTCATTTCATGCATAATTTTCTGATTAGTGCTTGCTTTGAACCTTCCGATATTTGTATATGGTTATAGGAAGCTGGAATAATCTATACCCATCATCAGAAAACTGTGCTTGTGGATACTGATGCTGGTCATTCTAAGAGAAAGATCATTGCATTTGTTGGAGGTCTTGATTTATGTCTGGGACGTTATGATACTCCAGAGCACCCTATTTTCAGGACATTACAAACAGTGCACAAGGATGACAATCATAACCCTACTTTCTCGGTAACCATTTTACTCTTTTTCTACCATGCTGAGTACATATATATGCTATACGAGAAGTTTACTTTTTTTTTTTCTTTTTTTTTTTTGGAATGGTAGAAGTTTACTCTTCTTGGTTATGCAGTCTAATTAAACAAGGCTCATGTACTACCTACTAAGTGCTAGACATTCTTTTAATAAAAACCACACAACCCCGAAGCAGTTTCCAGGATCAGATGCGTAATATAAGTTGTCATGCATTGTATCTCCATTTTGAGTATATCCATCACTGGATGATATGCACAAAATACAGTCTTAATAATTTTCTGTAAAAATGTGAAGGAGAAAAGATTGAAGGAGTTGGTGAATTACAGTCATTGGCCAATGTTTCTTGAATGTTTTTCACACTTGTGTGATATATATATATATGAAACATATACTACATTTTTGCTTATTTCTTATCTACCTTCCTAAAAGCAGATTTCTCACTGAAAGTATAAATTATGACCTTGATGTAAAGTAACAAATACACACAAATATCTTTTCAATTTCACCTTTTGATCCGCTTGTTTTCATAACATAGACAGAAGCCTGTTATTGGGTGTCCAAGGGAGCCATGGCATGATTTGCACAGTAAAATTGATGGTCCAGCTGCTTATGACATCCTCACCAATTTTGAGCAGCGTTGGGGGATGGCTTCAAAGCCACATGGTCTTCACAAACTGAAAGAACGAGGGATTCAAAAGCTGAAAGCACGAGGGCTTCATAAACTAGAAGCACATGATGATGGTGGTGATGATGCATTACTCAAGATTGAGAACGTTCCTGAACTTATTGGGATGACGGAGGTTTCTCGCTTGAGTGAGGATGACATAGAAGCTTGGGATGTTCAGGTATGTTTGATGTCACTCAGCTATTACCTCAGGCTTTTCCTTAATTTTATATGCATAGTTATTTGTTGATCGTTTCATCAACATTGTAGGTTTTCCATTCAATTGATTCAAATTCAGCTAAAGGATTTCCCAAAGACCCTAAAGACGCGACAAGCATAGTAAGAGAAACTTTGGTTTCTAACTTTGCTCATTGATTAGTTATATCATGTGATATATGCTGATAGATCACCAACTCTCTCTGCTGTCACAGAACCTTGTTTGCGGGAAAAATGTACTGACAGACATGAGTATACATGCAGCTTATGTGAAAGCAATTCGTGCAGCTCAACATTTTATCTACATAGAGAACCAGTACTTTCTTGGATCATCATATAATTGGAACTCATACAATGATTTGGGTGAGAATTTTTAACCTTTGCAGCTGTTGTTTGTGAAATGAACTAGAGGTGGTTCATAAAGCCTGTCAATGGACCCTTTCTCGTTTCTTGTGGTGTCAGTAATATAACATATGCTCACCTGATAACTTCGTAAATTGCTTGTAGTTGTTGGTTCCTTCACTTTTGACGTTGTTCTGATTTGTGATCTTGGTTTTATAACAAGTAAAGAGCCAGGAGACAAAAGTCTTAGTCAGAGTCGGCTTATTATACATTATAATCACAAATGCATAGCATGAGCTCAGATGGCTACTTGTAGATCAGATAATGAATGTTTGGTTTAATTAGGCTCAAGAGATTTAGGCTTGGTTAGCATATTCAGGATCAGGACGGGGTCTCTTCTACATTGAGCACCAGTTAAAGATTTTCTTAATGTGTTTACCTTGTGGCCATCTTGGTTGAAGTGTTTTAAGAAGGCAAAAAGAGAAAGTAACTATAGAAGAGCTACTATTATAATATGTAGAGACATCAGCAATAATGCCCATAATGCTTTTATCTGCAGGTGCAAACAATATGATACCAATGGAAATTGCTCTGAAAATTGTAAATAAAATCAAAGCAAATGAAAAGTTTTCTGTGTATATTGTTATCCCCATGTGGCCAGAAGGTGATCCCACAAGCATCCCTCTTCAACGAATTCTCCTTTGGCAGGTAACTACTTTTGCATATGTAATTGTTGCCCTTAAGCATCTGTTGTTTGCTAGTTTTTGCAGATGATATTCTGCTGAACCTCCTCTTTTGGAGCTAGCCGTGTCTCTTTTTTCCGTATGATGCATGTTTCAATTCCAAATTTAGTTCATTTTATGTTAAGTACACCAAATTTTATCTTTTAGCAACTGGTGGTATTGATTATTCAGTTTGATTGTCATCTAGGTGTCTAACACAAGAATAATGTAATACAATTCATGACTTATGGGGTGCATATTTTTCACCTGATTTTAACCTTGCTGCAGCATAAAACAATGCAAATGATGTATGAAATGATTTACAAGGCTCTAAAGGAGGTTGGACTTGACAACACGTACTGTCCACAAGACTATTTGAATTTCTTTTGCCTGGGGAATCGTGAGACACTAAGTGGAGATGGCTATTCTGCTGCAAATCATTCAAGTGAAGCAAACACTCCTCATGTATGTTCCCTTGCATTTCTCATGAGCAGATATCTTCCTCTCTATTCCAGAAGCTATGTTTTCCAATATACTTCAATTGTTTCTTTGTTTCTCTAGGCACTTTCTCAGAAGAGTCGGCGCTTTATGATCTATGTTCATTCTAAAGGAATGATAGTGGACGATGAATATGTTATACTAGGATCTGCAAATATCAATCAGCGATCCATGGAAGGCCCCCGAGATACTGAAATAGCAATGGGGGCTTATCAGCCTCATCATATTTGGGCAAGAAAATTATCGAGCCCACATGGAAAGGTAATGCGTGAAAACTTTGTGTGTGTGTCTGTGAAAGCGGATAGAATTAAGTTTTGTGCACATGATGAAATGATCTCCCACAAACAACCAAATAGATCATACAAATTTTTTTTGGATTGTGAATGGTTAACTGATGCAGTAAGCAATGTGTGATTGCAGGTATATGGGTATAGAATGTCACTGTGGGCAGAGCATCTAGGACTTGTTGAAGAATGTTTCAAGCAGCCAGAGAGTCTTGAATGTGTCAAAAGGGTAAGGAGTTTGAGTGCGCAGAACTGGAGTCAATACGTGGCCGATGAAGTCACAGACATGAAGGGTCACCTACTGAAATATCCGGTTGTAGTTGGTCCAACCGGCAAGGTGGAGCCTCTTCCGGGTTGTGCAGCATTTCCAGACGTCGATGGCTACATATTAGGGAGTCTAGGCGACATAGGGAAGAGTCTAGGAATCACTAGTATTGGGGGAAGAGGAATATCATTCAAAGCCATGCAAGAAAATCTCACCATCTGATTCTGATAAAACTTATGTAACTTTCATTCTTTAAACGATAAAAGGAAAGATGGATATTAAGATGGATATTAACTTTCCTTCTGATTCTGCACTTTCACCTTTGGCCCATTCCTTTTCGGAGATTCACGGTCCTTGCTGCTATTAAGAGTTGTTCGTTAAGGATCAAGCCCAAAGTGAACAACAACAACTACCCGGTGATCAAGCGTATCAAGAAAGATGGATTTGAGTTCCTGTTTCTGGAGGGGGAGAAGCGTGCCGACGGCAAACTCTACTATCTCACCTTCAATTTATATGATACTTCTAAACGTAACCTTCTCCAGGTGTTGGATACAAATGGCGGGGGCAACAAGTCCAAATGGGTATCTCTAGGGGGACCTCCACCTGTTGTAGAGGGCAGCCAGTCCGCAACCTTCTCCTGTGTCGTTTGCAACAACAAACTCTTATTCTGGTACCCAAATTACGAGGGAGCCTACTGCTTTGATGCCACCCAGCCGGAGAAAGGATGGTCATCTGCTCCACCATCTTGGGGAAGATGCATTCCTTTTCTTGATTGCATGTGGCCTCTCCTTGTGGAGTGTTAGGGATATAACTTGTAACGCCACAAGCAACCTTGTCCAAGGTCAAGAGTTAAGCCTATGGCCGGTTGCTTGTGTGCTAGTGGCATTTTTGTAATTTATGTTTCCTAATATTCATGTTTCCCCTGTGCCAAGTTACTATTTGTCCGATTGGCTCTATACAGGGGGGTTCCTAGTCGGCGACGGTTGGACTAGTGAACTAGTATAGGTAAGCACATGTACTTGCGCCCCTGTAAACGTCTTACCATCAATAAAGAGAGGAATTATTCAATCATCTGTGTCGCGTGAGATCTTTTGCAACTTCGCATTCAATTGCTCGCTCGCTTGTCGACGAGCTCGCCTCACAACTATATTATACCGTTCTTACTTGTTGCGTGCAATATATTAATATCGTGTGGTTTCCATTGTTCCTTGCAAGGTACGCTCAAGGCTGACTTACTACCTTCTCAAAGGGACAGTAAGTGCCGCACGGTCCTCTTTGCGCTCCCGCAAAGTCGGCCCGTGACAGCTGGTATCAGAGCCAACTTGGCTCGAAGGCTCAAAACATGCCGGGAGGGATGACGAATGCACAAAAGTTCGAATGGATCGAGACTCAACTCGCAGAACTTGCGGGTGTCCCTGACACTGTGATTGATATTAGTGCCGCTCTGCGCCGCGTCGACCTAGATGAATTGGTGACGCGTGTTGCGGACCTTGAAGGGTTAAAAGGGCGAGTGAAGGCCCTTGAGAAGAAGGAAGCCCCGAGGTCGGAAACAGAGATTGAAAGAGACGAAGGAATTGTCTCCCCAGAGCAAGTGGGGGCAATGAGCGATGCCCTTGAGACGCTACAAGTGACTGTGGACACGATGACAGAGGATGTCCGTGCCACTATCGATGCGTTTAAGAATGAGCTGTTCGAGATGAACACAAAGCTCAACCTAGCTATCCGGGCGATGAACACCCAACCTGTGACGGACTACAGGAAGGTGAAGGTTCCGGAACCTCAAGCTTACGGAGGGGCGCGAGATGCCAAGGAGCTTGAGAACTTTCTATTTGATATGGAACAATACTTCCGAGGGGTGAAACCAGATTCGGAAGAAGCCAAAGTGAACATGGCGACAATGTATTTGTCAGGCGATGCAAAACTATGGTGGCGAACAAAGTACAACGACATTCAGAGGAATGTTTGTACTATTGAAACATGGGAAGACCTCAAGAGAGAATTGAAGGCACAGTTCTTCCCCGAGAACGTAGATTACATTGCCAGAAGGCAATTAAGGGAGTTGAAACACACCAACAATATCCGAGAATTCATGAGCAAATTCTCTGTGATCATGCTCGACCTTCCAGATATGTCAGAGAAGGATCGACTATTCTATTTCCTTGAAGGATTGAAACCGTGGGCAAGGACGGAACTCCAGAGGCAAAGAGTTCAAGATCTAGCTTCTGCTCAGGCAGCTGCAGAAAGACTAACAGATTATACTTTTGAAGAGAACTCTGCCAAGAGACCCACAACCTCTACAAACATGAATGTCCACAGAAATGCGAGACCAGGACAGAGCAAAAGTGGAGGAGCCGAGTCAAGGTTCTCGAGTTTTGGGGGAGGAGACAGAAGAGCGGGTAACGTGAGAGATACCGCCTCCTCCAAGCCAGTTGCCTCAACTGGGGTGTACCCTCCAAGACAACATAATGCTACTGGGTTCACACCAAGACCCCCATCATGCTTTCTGTGTAAAGGGTCTCACAGGGTGAATGAATGTCCACATAAGACAGCATTGACAGCCCTGCAAGCCCACATTTATGCAAATGAGTCGGAAGTCCACCCAGATGAAGAGGAAGAACCTGGTCATATGGGGGCTCTGAGTTTTCTGAATGCAGTGGGGAAGCAACCGATTGCATCTAAGAAGTCTCAGCCTAAAGGTCTCATGTTTGTGAGCGGAAGCCTAAATGGGAAAGTGGCCAAGAGTGTGATGATTGACACTGGCGCCACCCACAGTTTCGTGTCAGAAGTAGAGACACGCAGACTGGAGTTAAAGTGGGAGAAAGATGTCGGCCGCATGAAAGCAGTCAACTCCCCACCGTCACCCACAGTCGGGTTGTCTCGAGGGGTGTCCTTGAAACTAGACTGTTGGGAAGGGAAGGCGGACCTTGTTATTGTAAAGATGGATGACTTCGATGTCGTACTAGGGATGGACTTCTTGCTGGAGAACAAAGCCATCCCCATTCCGAATGCACGAAACTTACTAATTATGGGAGAGAAGCCATGTGTAGTGCCTGCGAAAATAATCTCACCAAGTGAACCTCGACTCTTGTCAGCACTCCAATTCAAGAAGGGGGTGAAGCGTCAGGACCCCTCTTATGTTCTCGTTCCTTTGAGGAAAGGCGAGATAGAACAGGAAGTAGTGCCACGAGAAGTTCAGGGAGTGCTCGAGAACTATAAAGATGTGATGCCGGCAGAGCTTCCCAAAGAACTTCCTCCAAGAAGGAATGTGGATCATGAGATTGAGTTGCTCCCCGGGGCTAAACCACCCGCGAGGGCTCCCTATCGAATGGCTCCACCAGAACTGGCCGAGTTAAGGAGACAGTTGGGAGAGCTATTAGAAGCAGGGTTCATTCAACCTTTGAAGGCCCCATATGGCGCACCGGTACTTTTTCAAAAGAAGCATGACGGGAGCTTGCGATTGTGTGTAGATTACAGAGCTCTCAACAAGGTTACGGTGCGAAACAAGTACCCTATCCCTCTGATTGCCGACTTGTTCGACCAGCTTAGTGGTGCCAAATATTTCACCAAGCTGGATCTTCGGTCGGGATACTATCAAGTACGCATTGCGGAAGGGGATGAGCCAAAGACTACTTGCGTCACCCGATACGGCGCATTTGAATTTCTAGTGATGCCATTCGGATTGACCAACGCGCCAGCCACATTCTGCACATTGATGAACCAGGTCTTCCATGACTACCTGGACAAGTTCGTGGTGGTGTACCTAGATGACATTGTGGTCTACAGTTCCACCTTGGAAGAGCATGTGGAACATCTAAAGATAGTGTTCCAGTAGCTGCGTGCCAACCAGCTGTATGTCAAGCGCGAGAAGTGCTCCTTCGCGCAGGATACCATTAAATTCTTGGGGCATGTCATAGAAAGGGGGAGAATTCGAATGGACATGGAGAAAGTGAAGGCCATTGAAGAGTGGCATAGCCCCAAGAATGTGAAAGAATTGCGATCTTTCCTTGGACTGGCCAACTACTATAAGCGGTTCATTGAGAATTACTCGCTGAAGACCACTCCCCTGACAGAGCTTCTAAAGAAGGGAGTGACGTGGGACTGGAAGGAGGAATGTGAACAGGCCTTCAAGAAGTTGAAAGGGGCCGTGATAAAAGATCATGTCCTTGCATTACCTGATCTGAACAAGCCATTTGAAGTGCAGACTGATGCGTCTGACTTTGCGCTCGGGGGAGTTTTGTTGCAAGAAGGACATCCAGTGGCATATGAAAGCCACAAGCTATCTCCGGTAGAGAGGAGATATACCGCACATGAGAGAGAAATGTTGGCGGTGATCCATTGTCTGAGAACATGGAGACATTACTTGTTGGGGGCAAAATTTATTGTAAAGACAGACAACTCTGCAGTCAGTCACTTCCTGACACACCCGAAGCTGACCTCTAAACAGGCGCGGTGGCAAGAGTTCCTAGCAGAATTTGATTTCCATTTTGAGCACAAAGCGGGTCACTCGAACCAAGTGGCCGATGCCTTAAGTCGGAAGGCGGATCTTGCTAGCACCCGAGTGTTAGCGACGTTGACAGGCAGTGCCGTCGCAACCGACATCAAAGAAAGAGTTAAAGAGGGTCTGAGAAAGGATCCTGCCGCTCAAGCCCTTGTCAAGCTAGTAGAGGAATGGAAAAGTCAAAGGTTTTGGGTGGAAGCCGGCCTGCTAATGGCAAAAGGGGGCCGAATGTATGTCCCTCGTGCTGATGGGTTACGAAGAATGCTTATGAAAGAGTGTCATGACACCTTGTGGGCAGGGCACCCAGGATGGCAGAGAACACATGCTCTTCTGAAGCAGGGATACTATTGGCCACAAATAAGAGATGACGTGATGAAGTACACTCGAACCTGCCTCATCTGCCAGCAAGACAAGGTGGAGAGACAAAAGACACCGGGCTTGTTGGAACCACTGTCCACACCGACTCGGCCCTGGGAGAGTGTCTCCCTGGACTTCATTACAAGCCTCCCTAAGGTGGGGGACATTTCTGGTATCCACGTTGTGGTGGACAGGTTCTCTAAGTATGCAACATTTGTGCCAACCCCAAAGCATTGCTCTGCCGAAGACACAACAAGTCTTTTTTTCAAGCATGTGGTCAAGTATTGGGGCGTGCCACAGAATATTGTCAGTGATCGAGACACAAGGTTTACTGGGTCCTTCTGGACAGAGTTGTTCAAGCTGCTTGGGTCGGAGCTCAACATCTCTTCTAGTTACCATCCTCAAACAGATGGGCAAACTGAGAGATTCAATGGAATGCTTGAAGAGTATTTGCGACACTTTGTCCATGCCAACATGAAGAATTGGGTGGAACTCCTAGATGTGGCCCAGTTCTGTTTTAACTCGAAGAAGAGTTCAGCCACCAACAGGAGTGCGTTCGAAGTAGTGATGGGTCAGCAGCCTTCCCTGCCTCATACAGTACAAGAAGTGTACAAGGGGAAGAACCCGCGGGCTTTCAACTTCACTAAAGAGTGGAAAGCCAATACAGAGATTGCCAGGAGTTACTTGGAGAAAGCGGCGGGGCGAATGAAGAAGTGGGCCGACCAAGGCCGCCAGTCTCGAGAGTTCAAAGAGGGAGACATGGTGCTTGTCAAGTTACTCCCCGAACAGCTCCGGTTCCTTCGTAACAAAGACAAGAGGTTGTTCCGCCGATATGAAGGCCCACTCCCGGTTCTAAAGAAAGTGGGGAAGTGCTCTTACAAAGTCGACATTCCCACTTGGATGAAGGTTCACCCGGTCTTTCATGTCAGCAATCTCAAACCCCATCATCCAGATCCTGAAGATGGCTCTCGCAACAAGCCAACTCGACCCCATGTGGAGATCAAGGCCACTAAGTCGAGGGAAGTCGAAGCGATCCTTGCCGAACGGGTGGTGAACCAGTATCGCCAAGGCACCAGTCAAGCTGTCCGAGCTGTCCAGCAGCAGCAGTTCTTAGTCAAGTGGAAGGGGGTTGGAGACGAAGAGACAAGCTGGGAGAACGTCGAAGCACTCAGGAGGTTCCAGCAGCAGATTGAAGACTTCAAGGCACAAGACGAAGCCAGCAGCTCAGGGAGAAGATTGCAGCACTCTAGCCTTAATGCCGTCGTCGAGAGCGCCGACAGCTTAAGTGGGGGAGCATGTTAGGGATATAACTTGTAACGCCACAAGCAACCTTGTCCAAGGTCAAGAGTTAAGCCTATGGCCGGTTGCTTGTGTGCTAGTGGCATTTTTGTAATTTATGTTTCCTAATATTCATGTTTCCCCTGTGCCAAGTTACTATTTGTCCGATTGGCTCTATACAGGGGGGTTCCTAGTCGGCGACGGTTGGACTAGTGAACTAGTATAGGTAAGCACATGTACTTGCGCCCCTGTAAACGTATTCAATCATCTGTGTCGCGTGAGATCTTTTGCAACTTCGCATTCAATTGCTCGCTCGCTTGTCGACGAGCTCGCCTCACAACTATATTATACTGTTCTTACTTGTTGCGTGCAATATATTAATATCGTGTGGTTTCCATTGTTCCTTGCAAGGTACGCTCAAGGCTGACTTACTACCTTCTCAAAGGGACAGTAAGTGTCGCACGGTCCTCTTTGCGCTCCCGCAAAGTCGGCCCGTGACATGGAGCATGAGCATGACTACTTGCTATTATTCACCTTTGGTCCCGATTTTGATGCACACGCACGCAATCATCGCTCCATAAATGTCTTCCTTATGGGGGCGTTTGGGGGAGCTTATAAGCTCCACTGCTTATAAGCAGTGAATAATTTGGTGTTTGGTAGCACATGTAAATAACTTTTTTAAAAAGTAGGGGTCATTTTCAATAAAAAAGGAGAAGCTACTCCCACCTAACTTATGCTTATAAGTCACCTGTTTTTCATTTTCGCGAATTAATGAATTTTTATAAATGACAATAGGTATCTTTGACGATGTTCACTAATTACAATATTACCAAGCTATATACCCTCTATCGTAACCCTGCGCCTCCTCTGGACTCCCTCCGTTCTGCAGCTGCGTGCGCCTCCTCTGGAATCCCTCTCGTTCTGCAGCTGCTCTTGTTCATCTGACACACTAGGCTCACAGGAAAACAACTAATTTCTCCCTCTTGTTCATCTGGGTTAGAATGAATTAATTTCTCCATATTTTTTCGTGGGTTTTCTTCTGCTCTATTTCCCTTTAATTTCTGGGTTCATGGTTTGTGGATGTTGGGTTGCTGAGTCTGGGGTTCTACCTTTTCTTCTCGTGTCTCTTCTTTCTTCTTCTTTCTCGTCGTTCTACCTTTTCTTCTCGTGTCCCAAGCTTCTGCACTCGAGAAGTATGCAGCTGCTAACTGCAAGGTAATTGTCTTTCTCTGCAACGAGATTAATTTTGAGATGTGTTATTGAGTGTGCTGTAGTTGTTTAGGTATATTGTTATGGATTATGAATTTGTGTGTCATTTAAAATGGCAGTTCCATGGTCGTTCGAATTGTAACTGATTCCCGGATTATGATTGAAAGCTAATTTTTGGTACCATGATATGCATCTTATCTGTTTTCAGTGAAATCCTTTAGAATTTAATGCTCACACGCACATAGCATATGCAATTCTTTAGATGCCTGATGATGCATCATTGTGAGTGTGGCCTGATCTGCTGTAGGGTGTAATTGACCACTCCTCTGCAGAACAAAATAGATCGGTTGTGGTGTTGTTTGCCTATGCAAACAAAATGGTCCTTAGGTGTTGGTCTAATCAATGGCGTAAGAGTGTTTAGGTTGCCATATAACATGTGTCCTCTGTGAAGGGTTTTGAGTTAACTCTTCTGCAGAACAAGTAGATTTGTTGGGTTGTTATTTACCTACACTGTACAACATATTTGTCCTTTTATTTTTTTATTTCCTTTGGTTGGTTCTAATGAATTCATAATATGTATATTTACAAACTGCCATAATATTGCCATAATAATCGGTTTCTTGTATAACATGAAGAGCATTATTGTAGTTGATAAATTGAAGTTGAAATTGTTATACTTACAAATTGCCATCTTGTTTCCTTTCTTTTGCAGGTTTTGGTTGTTGCTAATCCTGCAAACACCAACGCTTTGATCTTGAAGGAATTTGCACCATCAATTCCTGAGAAAAACATCTCTTGCTTGACTAGACTCGACCATATATAACAGGGCATTAGGCCAGATTTCAGAGAGATTGAACGTTCAAATTTCTGATGTGAAAAATGTCATTATCTGGGGAAACCACTCATCATCTCAGTATCCTGATGTCAACCATGCAACTGTCAAGACACCATCTGGAGAGAAACCCGTTCGTGCGCTTGTTGCTGATGATGCTTGGTATGAGAATGAAAGATATTTGACTGCTAGCTTGGCTTTTGACTGTGGTACTTACTTTGTTTAAAACCTTCTGTGTTAGGTTGAATGGAGAATTCATTTCCACTGTTCAACAACGGGGTGCTGCAATTATCAAGGCCCGAAAGCTCTCCAGTGCATTGTCAGCTGCTAGTTCTGCTTGTGACCACATCCGGGATTGGGTACTTGGAACCCCAGAGGTATGTACTACTCTCTCGTCTTTGCCTTATGTTGTCTTGTTTGCAGATACATTTTGATCATACTAAATATGTTTAATGATTTACTTGACCTTACATTCAGGGAACCTGGGTTTCCATGGGTGTTTACTCTGATGGCTCATATAATGTTCCTACTGGTCTCATTTACTCATTCCCAGTCACTTGCTGTAATGGAGACTAGACGCCACCGCCGATGAGCTTTCTGAGGAGAAGGCCTTGGCATACACTTGCATCAATTAATCGGTCTTGTGTATTTCTCAGTGTGGTTATAATTTGGCATACACTTGCATCGATGTCTGTCAAATGGAATTAGGCTGAAGTTTTGAAATAATGCCATTGTTAAGGTAGGGAGAACTGTAATGATGGAGAGGCTTCTCTAATTTTTTTTACCGTTGTTTCCCCCATTATATATGCGGATATTTGATCTTTTTTCCTATTGTAATCGCATATTTGAATGTCAATGGACTTGAAAATTATCCATATCTGCTTTGCTAGTTGATAAATAATTGTTATTGCCTCATGCTGTAATTTTGGAGAGGCACTATCTTTACATATTTGTGCCGTCTACGGTGGTATTTGTGCTGTATACGGGAATTCTATGCTGTGGCCGGACACTAGTTCGAGCCGTGGCCAATCCTCCAGAAGGATCAGGTCTCTAGATTGGAGGCGTATAGTCCAGAACAAAGACTATTCACCAATTCATGGAATTTTTGCAACAGAAGTGTGTTTCTACCCCTAAAACTGAAACTCCAGAGTTTGGTGCAATTGTGCCTGTGTGGGTTGGTTTGTGAACTTGTTTGTGGATGGCACTAGGGCAGTAGCCAAATTAGTAGAGAACGTTTCCCTAAAGTTCAAACCAGAGAGCATTTACGACACCCAAGGGTAGGGGAACTTGTCCTTGGTTACTAGAATGCAGTTGATAATCTCAGATAAAAATCCGGGTTCTTGGCTTAAACAAACTCTGATCTCCGAACGCCGGCAATGCGCAAAAAGAACATTATGGTCCTAGGACACAAGAAATTGAAGCTATAAGAAGAGAAATTACTCAAAGTTTGATGAATGCGCGTGGTACAAAGGATTTTTAAATGTCTCGAGATATTTTTTGTGTGTACTTGATCCAAATGAAAAATGTTTTTTGTTATTGATGTTGCTACATGGAATGGTATATTAGACAATTTTTTAATTGTTACTTCATGCTAATTAAGATGTGGTTTTTGTTATTGATGCTAGTATCGGGAATGGTTTTATGTGTTAAGCTATGTTTTGTTGCTACTTGATGTCAATTCTTAGGTTATATAAATACTTTGTAATAATGTCAATTTTAAATGGACATATAATGAAAAATTAAACAATCATAGAAAAATAAAATAATAAATTATAGTATAAGAAATTAATATTTTCATGTCTAAATTGGTCACAAATATAAGCACAAGTCAGTTTTTGGTTTACCAAACACCATAGCACAACTTTTTCCACTGACAGCACTTTTAAAAAGTCAGTTTACCAAACACTCAGCTACTTTGCTTATCAGTAACTTATTCTCAGAAATAAGTATAAGTCAGCTTTTACTTATATGTCTCATAAATGTGATACCTTTCAATCCCTCAACCAATCTCTGCAATTGCCAGAAATCCCAGATGTGCCTTGTGACTTGGGATCTATGTGATCCTCCCTCCGCTTGCACTTCCCTTCATTGTCAGTTTGTCCATCTTGGAGGCAAAAAAATCTGCCTTGTTTTGCACAGATTCTTCTACAATCACAGAGTATACAACTCGTTCTGGCTTTGAATATATGCCTAAGCCTCAGTTTCAGGATCGTGGCACAGACAAGGGGTATATTATTCTCATAACATTTGAATATGAAATTAACATCCAATCTTTGGACATCGAGTACCGTGTGCTCACTGTTCGCAACCTAGAGTACACTGGCAAGCAGGATCTTAAGAGGAAACCTTCTATACGTACCACATCCGTAGAGCTAGCTGGTGCTGTTGTGCTCTAAAATCTCTGTTAGTCTTCTTGAATCCCTTCTTAGGTTTTTTTTTTTTAGAAAACGATTGGTTTCTATATCTGCAGCTAAATGTTTCACTATACCGCTTTTTTGGATGTTATTTTTTCTTCTTCTTTTGTCTTGTCAACATATCTATCTAAGCGATTGATGTCATCTACTACTACTAGAGTTTGCGCACATAGTCAAATGAAAAAAACAAGACCAATCAATGTCGCGGCCGACAGCGTTAATTTTTTGCTTATCCTTTGTAAGGCATATTGCGAAGAGGGAAACAGACGTTATCTAGTGTAAAAAAAACTGAAGAATTTCACATTTTGAAATCTTTTATTTTTGTCTGCATAGATCAAGTTGCACGCTCGAATACTATCATCTTTTGATGTCAAAATATTTAGGGAAAATGTCCATTTGGTGCTAATTTGACCCCCTGACTGTCCATTCAAATGACCATCTTATTTTCTTCCCCTATTCAACATAAGGTAACAACTCTATTGCCCATTTGAACAAATCTTTTTAAACCCTAGTACAATTTTATTTTTTGTCTTCCGTTTTTGCCCTCATACCCTAGGTAACAGATTTGTTGAATTATTACTTGCCGATAGGTTTTCTGAAACCTTAGGTTTTCTGAAACCTTAGGTTTTATCAGAAAACCTTAGAGCACGACTTTTCCAGGGAAGGAGAGAGCGAACAAGGGAGAAACGGAAGAAGAGAAGAGAATAAAAGAGACGATTTTGCAGAGAAGAGAGAGAGATTGCGAGCGATTTGTACAGAGAAGATAATGAGGGTTTACGATTTGTCTTAGGGTTCCAGGGAAGGAGAGAGCGAACGAGGGAGAAACGGAAGAAGAGAAGAGAATAAAAGAGACGATTTTGCAGAGAAGAGAGAGAGATTGCGAGCGATTTGTACAGAGAAGATAATGAGGGTTTAGGGTTTGCCTTAGGGTTTCATATTGAATTCGGGTAAATATGGGTGATGTTTTTTTCGGCGGATTGGAGTTGATTCGAGCTGGGATCGAATATGAAATCTGGAAATCTGATATCTGAAATAGTATTTGAACATCAGGTGATTATCTGTTTTCTCTTTTCTTGTTGTTTTGTTGATGTTGTTGAATTTAGGGTTTATTACGTTCGATACATATTTTATGCGTGCATCATACAATCTGCATTCTTCAGATTTACAATCGAGTTTGGTTTTTTACCCCCAGTAATCGATTACTGACCCCCAGTAATCGGTTACTGACCCCTAATAACCGATTACTGACCCCCAGTAACCGATTACTGGGGGTCAGTAACATATTACTGGGGGTCAGTAATCGGTTATTGGGGGTCAGTAATGTTGTTTTTGGTTTTGGTAAGTACTGCTTGTATTTGTTACTGACGGACATTCTATTCAATGCAGGAACATGGCTCATTTATTGCTTGCTCAGTTTATATGTTCTGGAGAGGGTTTTCATCATTCACTCAATGAGTACATTACTTTTTCTGATTTGTGTATTACTATTCGTCGACGATTTAGGTTCCGTGCTAGTGATAAATTTTGTCTTCATTATTCTTCTCCTTCATGTGCTGTGATTTATTTGGATAGCGAGGAAGATTTGAAGATGCTGTTTTGTTGTGCTAGGATATATAAGATGGAACATGTTGATGTTTCTGTTGTGAAAGAGTTTGGAAGTGGTTGTGGTTCAGGATTGTTGTCATTGGAGGATAGTGTGTTTGCCGTAATTGATGAAAATGATTTTCTGTGTGAGCCATTCAGAGATGGGCCGAAGAAGTCTTATTTGTCTGATGAGTGGAGCTCTCTAATTGCTAATGAAGGCCAAAAATTTATAAATATTGATGATTTTCGTGACAATTTGAGAAAATATGCAGTGGGATGTGGCTTTTGCGTAATATTAGTTAGGAATGATTCTATCTATGTTCATGCAGTATGTGAAAATCATGGTATTGAGAAGTGCGAATGGTTTGTGCATGGTGCTGTTACATCTATCAATAGTTGCTTTTACATTAGAGGGCTAAATAAGGTGCACAGTTGTAAAGGGGTTCTTAGAACCCAAAAGCATAGGCAGCTTGGGTCTAAGATAGTTATGAATTTGATTGAAACTGATGTTAGCTATAATCTTGGTTTGAAGCCGGGTGATATCATCAACAAGCTTAAGTCTGCCTATGGTTTTCATATCAGTTACAAAGTTGCTTTGACTGCGAAAAGAAAGGCTATGGAGAAGCTTTATGGATCTGATGCTGCTTCTTTTAACATGCTTAGTTGGTATAGAGATGTTGTTTTGGATAGTAATCTTGGATCTTCTTTTGTTCTTGAAGTTGATGAGGGCACTAATAAGTTTGAAAGAGTTTTTGTTGCTTACGGGGGGCAAGTTGAGGGGTTCAAGTACTGCCTCCCTGTTTTATATGTGGATGGTACATTTGGTAAGAGTATATACAAGGGGCAGATACTATCAGCCACCGGAAGAAATGGGAATAAAGGTACTGCTTAAGCGCTTACTGACCCCTAGTAAAATAATTACTGACCCCCAATAATCGATTACTGATCCTCAATAATCGATTATTGACCCTAAATAAAAGATTACTGACCCCCTATAACTGACGATTTTATTTGTTGTTTTGACAGGTTTTTTTCCATTGGCCATATGTATTTGTGACTCAGAGACCGAATTCAATTGGTTATTTTTTTTTCAAACACTTGAAGAATTTGTTAGAACCTCAAGGAAGAGTTATTACTTTCATTAGTGATCGAGGTAATGGACTCTTGAAAGCTTTTGATATTGTGTTTACTGGAAATCCTCATCTCTATTGTTTCAAGCATTTGACCTATAATCTGACCCGTAGATATGCTGGTAAGGGTCATGGTGTGGTGATTGATAAAGTTATTGGTAAGTTTTGTGAGGTTGCTTATTCTTCAACGGAGAAGCAGTTTTACCATAAATTGGCAGAACTTAGGCCCAGTTTGGGATTGCTTCCCAAGCTGCTTTTGGGGTCAAAAGTGATTCTGGGCCTAATTTTAAGTGTTTGGTAACAACCCATAAAACTGATTTTAGAAGAATTGATTCTCTTAAAAGTGGATTTTGGAGAAGCAGGGTAAGAGATGCTTTTGCAGGAATCAGTTATATTTATAACAAATTGTAATATTTGTTTTTTCTTAGATTGTGATATACTAATCTAATTAAATCATAATCAATCATTTACTATGGTGTTAAGAAATCTTATGTAATATTGTGGATTAACTTTATAATTACATACAAAAGAAACAATTATTTATTTTAATATCAATTTATGACAATGCCTATTTTTGTCATTATACCCATCCAAAATAATTTTTACTTATAACTCACCAAACACACGAAATTGTTTTTTAGTTCTCACAGCACTTTTAAAACAGTTTACCAAACACCTCAGCTGATTCTACTCACAGCAGATTCAAAAGCAATTCTGCACGCAGCAAATTCAAAAGCAATTCTGCTCACAGCACAGCAATCCCAAACTGGGCCTTAGAGAAGAGGGTGGTGCAGAGATTATTAACAGTTTCATTAATGATATCCCCTTGGAACATTGGTGTAGAGCATTTTTTAAGGGCTGCCGTTATGGAATAATGGCCAATGGCATAGCTGAATCGTTCAATAAGTGGATTTCTGTAGAGCGGTTGATGTCTCATTATGCTATGCTAGATCAAACCCGCTTAAGAGAGATGAGTCAGATGGCTGAGAGGAGTGCAAATGCAGAAAGTTGGACAACACAACTAACACCAAAGATGGAGACTCATCTTAAGACTGAGATAGAGAAGAGTCGAAATTACAGAGTGATTTCTTCTCAAAGTGGTGTATATGAGGTACTGCTCTAACACGAAATGTGCCCCAATAACAACTTTTTTTTCTTTTTTGCCATTTTTGTTGCTGTTTTGCTTAATTGTATATATGTATAATTTCGAGTAAATCGTTCTCATTGGCTATCTATTATTTATTGGCCCGTATCATTTTTTGTTTACTGACCTCTAGTTGTTATGTGCAGGTTAGGAATGATAAATATTCTTACAGTGTCAACATTAATGAGCATTCGTGTTCTTGTGTAAAGTGGCAAATCAATTGCTTTCCTTGTCCTCATGGTCTTTCGGCAATACAATATGCTTCTTTGAATGTTTACGACTTTATTGATAGGTATATTTGTTGTTAGTGTGTGTCAATACTCATGATTATTAGTTATTTTTGGGACCTGATAAATGTTTTTGATAGGTATTTCCATGTCGATACTTATAGGAAGAGTTACAGTTTTCCCCTTCATCCTGTGAGCAATGTTGATGCTTGTTTTTCGGATTATAGTGATGAGCTTATATTACCTCCTTCTTGCAAGAGGCCAGCTGGGAGGCCTAAAGTGAAGCGAATAAAGTCTGCTGGAGAGAACAATAAGAAGGTGATACAGTGTGGTCGTTGTCACAAAATGGGTAATCATAACAAGCTCACCTGCACGGAACCTCTGTCGGGCTAGTTGTTTGGTTGTTTGTCACCTTTTTTTGCCAGGAGATTTTGTTTACTATCTTTGTTATAATCTTACCACGGGTCTGTAATCTTGATTCTTGAGAGTCAGTAATCGTTTACTGGGGGTCAGTAATCGATTTACGTGTTTGTCATTAATACGTTTTGGGAAGGAAATATTGTCGATATTCTATACAATTTTTTCATCAATTTTCATATTTTAAGATTTGCTTGGAATGAATCATGTTCATAATGATTTGCACTTGATTCTTTTACATATGTTGCTCTATTTTTCCTTTTTTAAATGTAACTAAGTAGCATCATACCATATAGATCATACAAGATTCCAAAAATATGTTTACTAACTAACTCCGACTAATGAGGTTACTGACCATCATCACTATGATTATTGTCCCTAAGTAATCGAGTACAGGTCCCCGATAATCATGATTACTTACCCCCAGTAATCGATTACTGACCCCCAATAATCGATTACTGACCCCCAGTAAACGATTACTGACCCCCAGTAAACGATTACTTACCCCCAGTAAACGATTTACCCACAATAATCGATTACTGACCCCCAATAATCGATTACTGACCCCCAGTAAAAGATTACTGACCCCCAAGAATTCCACATACTAACTTCCTGCTGACTTCCTGTAAGCATTTTCTCACATGCCAAACAATTCAAATGAAAGCATATAACACAGATAATAACAGTTTCTTCAAAGATGACAAATGACAATTGCAAAAGGGGTTCAAAATAAAAATAAAGAAGGTCTTAATATACTGCAAATTGTACTAAGGGATACTAATCATCTCCATTGAAACTATTCTATATTATCTTGAATGTTTATGTTCATAAACATCTCCAGCATTCTTTTCCTCATGTTGTTTCCACCAGCCTTCGTTGGTTTTCTGCCCATTGCTAATTCCTCCATCATGTGAAGCACGAACGGTCCGCAGTCAGATCTGCACAAAAATATCTTCTTTCAATCCAAAAACCACATGAGTAATTACAGTACTGACCAAAAATAATCTATTATTGACCTCCAGTAATCGATTACTGACCCCCAATAATCTAGCTCAATACCCCCAATAATCGATTACTGGCCCCCAGTAATCGATTACTGACCCCCAGTAATCGATTACTGACCCCCAGTAATCGATTACTGACCCCCAGTAATCCTAAAAAGTCATTATACTTACATCCTGCTGACTTCCTGTAAGCATTTTCTCACATCCCAAACATTTCAATTGAAACCATATAACAAAGACCATACAAGTTTCTTCACATATGACAATTTGACTATATATGAGTAATCATTAGATAACTGTAATTTGAAGCTACTTACGATGTTTTATCTTGCTGCGGGCATTTGAAGTCAAAAATCAACTTGTACGATTGTTCGGTAAAATGATTGTCAAGAATCCATCTTCTTGTCTCCTTCTCCTCTTCCGTCATTATTACCTTCTCCTCAACCAGGGCACCCCTATCAATGCGCACAATTTTTTCTCTATACTCTTCCGGGTCCTGACTATCAGGGAACTGATTTGAAAGATTCACATCTCTAACGAACCGCCTTATCTCTTTCGCATGTAGGTTGGTTTTAATTAAAACAAGGGATTCCATACTAACCACTATTCAAAAAATTAATAAATGTGTCATTAAAATACTCACCACTGTTTCTGCATCCTTAGTAGCATAGTGATCCGCGTGGTCGGCCTTTTTTGGTGTCAAGGGGTTCATGTGCCTTAAGTATTTCTTCTCGTTGTCTATGATCATCAACGAGAAGTGATGGTGTTTGTGGTGGTGGATAGGAATGAAGACTTTCTTCTTAGAGAATATTGACCACAATGGGTCTATAAATTGAGTTTCGACCTCCAATCTATAGCCTTCGAACTCACCTTGTTCTCCCCCTTCTCTGTATTCTCTTTCCTTAGCGGCATTAGCCAATACAAAATGCTGTATATTTCACCAACAAGATTAGTAAAGCGAAAAAATATGAGTGTTTTGCAGAATATTTAACTTCAAATGCTTACCGCTGCGTTAAACCCTAGAAATGCCACTACTCTAGAATTAGGATTCGCTTTCAGCTTTTGTTTCACCATATGGAGATACACCTTCATTGGCTGTAAACATATAAATATGAATGTTACTGGGGGTCAATAACCACGATTAGATAATGTTACTGGGGGTCAGTAAGATGTCTCACTTCTATGACGACGTCTCCCTCTTTAATGATTCTCGTCAAATCCTCCCGAGTTATTGCAACCAAGCAGTCCTTAGTATTCCAGTAGTTAGGGCTGTTTAAAAAAAAAACAATTAATTTTCAATCTCAGTAAGTAAAAACAAACAAAAAAACTAATAATTGATCCGATTACCTTTTTTTGTCCTCTTTGTTTTCATTGAACCAAGACTGATAGTGTCGTGCCACATTCTCATCAAGATTTTTCCAAGTTGCCGTCTCGCAATTCACATTTTCAAGAACTATACTATTCTTGGGCTTCTGAATCTTTGGTGCTTTTTTGGCTGGGTACTCAAAGTCCTCTTGTGGCTTTTTTTCTGCCTTCCTCCTATTCACCTTCACGTTCCTCTCTATTGAATGTGGGTCAGCAGTTTTCTTCTTTGGTTCCCTTTGGTCTTCTTCTGCACCTTGTAAAAATGCTGCAATCGATTTATCTATTTCTTCCTGATTTTGTTCAATGAAGATGGCCACCTTCTCACTGGTAATGTTTGTCTGCATGTTAAGTTAATGTCAGCAAAATATACCATCTAGCACAAAACAAATTATTACTGACCATCAGTAAAATTGTGATTATTGGGGGTCAGTAAAACATTATATTGCACTAAACCATGAGTAATATTCCCTCACCTTCGTGTTTGTCTCCTCTCTCTGAATCTCTGACCTTTCCAAATTACTCCTCACAGCTTCATCCACCACATTTGCCAGAGTGTCTAAATCTAATGAACCTAATGAACCGTAATCTTGTGTGTTCTCCATCACCACATCCGGTTCCTCTACATGTTCAGCTTCATCCTCTACTCTTCTTCCTTCGTCACGACCTTCTCCCATTTCATTGTTCTGATCCTCATCCGGATACTCTTGCTCCTTTTCTTTGTAAACCACGATTTGCATATCCGGACTAGGACTGTCGGCTGTGCTCTTTTCATTGTGGAACTTCATTCTTAATTCATGGATAGTCTTCTCCAAAATCTTCTTATCTTCCTCTAGTCGCTTGATTTGCATGTCGCCTTTTTTGACCATCCGTAACAAATCACCATTCTGCCTCAAGAGTTCTTCATTTGCATTTCTTAGCCTGTTAAGCGGCTCTTTCAAGTCTGTTTCTGCTGCCCTCCCTTCCAACTCTTGCAGAAGTGCTCTCATTTTAGCATTCAGCACAGCGTTTCGCTCTTCTTCCGCTTTGCTTACTTGAGGAACCTGCAACCTCAGTAATTAGATACAAATTTCAAGTTCCTGCCCAAAGATTACTGACTCCCAGTAATTGATTACTGACCCCAATAATTGATTACTGACCCCCAGTAATCGATTACTAGGGTTCAGTAATCAATTACTGGGGTTCAGTAATCAATTACTGGGGGTCAGTAATCAATTATACTCATATCCTGCTGACTTAAACACTGTAATCATTTACGCACATCCCAAACAATTTAGCAGGATATGATACTACCTACTAAATCATAGTAATCTTACCCGTTCATTGAAGCTTGGATTATTATATTGATCATCTTTTCTACTGTCCTCGTCTACAAAGCACGTCCGCGTTGTATATGGTCCATGCTCGAACAGTTCCTGACATAGTCATAAATAACGGTTATTACACATTTTTTTAAGGTAAACTATATATGCACTACAGTTAATGGTTATTACCTCTGTCATTTTTGGGTTTAATAACCACTCTTGCTCATTCAACACTTGCATGGTTGACCATCGAATGAATGTGGGTTTCTAATTCATTTTCTTTCTAATGTACGGACGCGCCCTTGTGTTTTCAAGGAACCAATATATGATCAGTAGTGTGCAGCCATTGTACGTTTGAGGTCTTTCCTGAGTGTACTTTGCAATTCCATCAAGTAGGAAGTCAATCACCATTTTGGACCAGTTGTATCTATCTATATTCTCCAAGTCTTCACATATTGTAATCAGCTCCCAATCAAGATGTGTCCTTGTTTTGCTGAAGAAGAATACTGCAAACAAGTACATTATTATGATGGATGCAATCTTCTTCGGATCCATCTTCTTTTTCTTGAGCTCATCCCTCAGCGCCGACTCTATCTGTGTTCGTTTTATGGTGTCATTGGTTTTCTCTCGCGTGAAAATTACAGATGTTTTCTTCTTGGCATTGCCCACGTCTTCGAAATCCAACCCCTCTTTGGTGATGTGAAACAGCTGATGCACTTCCTCAACTTTGATCGGCTTCTCTTTTTGTCTGAATTTGAACACCTTGTTCTTCTTGTCGAATTACTTCAATATGATCTCCAAATCTGATTCTTTTTTCGGACTTGAAAGTCTTCAATCTTACCATCTTTGAAAGCTGCAATCATATCCCAGAAACATGTCTGTTGGAGCAGAAACCAAGATTCTTGTGGTACTTGTTCCTTTAAATCTCTTATCAAAACATAAAATTGGTGCAGTGCACATTTTTGTGGCTTGCATTGCACTCTTGGCAACTGATGTGCTCTCTGCTCCTTCAATGCTTCTGGTTTGTTGTTTGATGTTTTCAGTTGTTGCTTCTGTAAAGGAACAAAAATGGAAGGATTAGCATTCATTTTCATGTTTACTGACCCCCAATAATCGATTATTTGGGGTCAGTAACCGATTACTGACCCTCAATAATCGATTACTGACCCCCAATAACCGATTACCGACCCCCAATAATATATTACTGACCCCCAATAATCAATCAAATAAAACCAATTGAGATACAAAGTTACTGTTTTTTTACCTTTTTCTTTTTTGTCCCTACTTCTGTTTTCTTCTTTGCTTTTTTGGTTTCTGCTCCACGTTTACCACCTTCTTCATTCTTCTTCTTCTTGCTTGAGTCACTCTTCTTTACTTTTTTGGTTGCTGCTCCACGTTTACCTTCTGCTTCATTATTTTCTCCCTTCTTTTTTTTTTGCACTGCGCGTTCTCTGTTTAATGGTGAATTGGTTCGTCGTTTCATCATCGTCCTCCTCATCATCAACACTTTCACTCCTATCTTCATCATCACTAGCAGACCTGTCATCCTCATCACCATCAGATTTGTCACCATCATCTTCCTCATTGTCACCACTATCACTCCTATCATCATCATCACCATCATCTCCGCCATCATCATGACAATCACCTCTATCATCTTCAAAATCATCTTCATCTGGCTGATCAACTGTCTTTCTGCATATATGGTATAGACACAATTATGTAAGTAAATAATCACGATCACTGACCCTCAAAATCACGATTACTGACCCCCGATAATAAGCATTACTGACCCCCAGTAATCACAATTACTGACCCCCAATAATCGAGATTATTGACCCCAACAATGGAGATTATTGACCCCCAATAATCATTCAAACCGTAAACCCAATCTATTCAGTAAACCCTGGAATCATCAAACAACCACTATACCCAATTTCAACTTAACACAATGAAGGCGCATTCATGTCAGAATCTAACATAACCAATCTGAATTTATTATTGACCCCCAACAATCGAGATTATTTACCCCCGATAATCATTCAAACCGTAAACCCAATCTATTCAGTAAACCCTGGAATCATTAAACAACCACTATACTCAATTTCAACTTAACACAATGAAGGCGCATTCATGTCAGAATCTAACATAACTAATCCGTATTTACCTTTTCCGCGGCGCCATAGTCAGTAACCGGTCGATTGGCCGAGCAAGAGGAATAGAGAGTGAGCGAACGACGGAGATAGAGGGGGAAGAGTTTAGGGTTTAGAGGGGTTAGAGATACAGCGGGGAGAGAGAGAGAGAGCGAACGAGGGAGAACCGGGAAGAGAGGGAGAGATAACTGCTGAGAGGAAGTTATCGAGGGGTTAATTGGTTAGGGTAAATGGTTAGGATAAATGTGTTCCCTTGAATATACTGAAATACATAAATTGGGTAGTTTAGACATTTTCTTAAGATTCATTGGTTTGGGATATAAACATTGAAATGGGCAATTTTTAAACTCATTTTGTGCAAATGGTCTTTTTCCTAAATATTTATGAACATGTACATTTTTACTTGATGAATATACTATCATCTTTTGATGTCAAAATATCTATGAACATGTACATTTTTCTTGTTGAATACTATCATCTTTTGATGTCAAAATATTTATGAACGTGTACATTTTTACTTGTTGAATAACTGCTTGGTAGCTTTATATGCCCGACGAATTCTATAAGACCGGATTACTAATATGAAACCAGCTTACCATAAAGTCTTTATTATGAAAAGTAAAGTAATAGGATCACATGAAATTGAGAAAAACTTCAACTCTTTGTCATTGTTTTTGTCAAGTAACTCCGTCATTTTTAAATAAGGTTATAGGTGTTACCTCACCTTCTTCAACACTTTCTTGGCCTGAAATTTACCATCTTAATTCAAGACTTGGGCTCTTATCCCGGGCACTTTAAATTATAATATAATATGTTAAACCCCAAATTAAGCTGCAAAATTTCGTTTTTTGTTTTTTCTTTCCGAAATCGATTATCAAGAAATCAGGAACACCCAGATCTGAACAGTGGACCTTGCAGAAACCTACCACATGCCATGGGCCTTGCAGTTTATAACTGAATGAAGCACAGAGTTCTACTTACAGGAATCTCGATCGTTCTAAGCCTAAGATGATTGTGGTTGGAATGTCCCCTATCAACTTGTTAAACATAAACATAATCAAAGTCCATTTGCGGTCACGAGAACATTACGTTTAATCAATAAATAATTACCAATAACTACAATTTTGTACTCATAATTACCAATAGCAAGATCTGATTTTTTTATACCACTAGCAGGATTTAACATTAACAGACTTTTAATCTGTCCAATGTTAAATGACATAATTGACCCTGAAAATCTAAAAATTACAACATATGCCATCTATATATATTAAAAAAAAAAAAAAAAACACAGACCCAATCTGCTCCTCTCCTCTTCTCCTTCCCGATCTGGAGCCACCGCACTCTGCTCTTCTCCTTCCCGATCGCGATGGCGGAGGCGTGAGGTAGTGAAGCTCCACAGCGGAGGCGCGAGGCTGGAGGCTGGAGGCCGGAGGCCCAAGGCAGCGAGGGAGGCAGCGAAGGCGCGAGGCAGGCCGGAGGTCGAGGCAAGAGGCAAGCCGGAGGCGGAGAGGCGCGAGGCTGAAGCAGAATCAGGCGCGAGGAGGCGTGAGGGTACCAAGGCCGTCACCAAGTTCACGAGCTCTTAGAACCATTTGGGGTGTGAATCTGTGTGGATTTGGGGGAAAATTTAGGGTTAGGGGTTTTTGAATTTTCGAATTTTACGTTTTGGAGGTGTTTTCTGTTATCGATCTAAGTACTGTATTGTCTAGTGGTTTTGTTAAATGGAATTATGTTTATCCAATTGATCTGTGCCTGTTCAAATCAGTCTGCTTTTACTGTTTTTGGTTTAATTTCTTGAATTTCCTTTTGAATTGGAACCAATTCAATCTTTCCAAGTATAATTATGTATGTAATAATTCTGTTGAATTGATTTGTTATCTAATTCATCATGGAATCCCTTTAATTGATGCTGGTATTGATATGAACTGCCTAGTCACAATTCAGTAAGCTTATATCTGCAATGATATTTCTAACTTCAATTTTGTTGTTTGGATTTGGTTTGTTGTTTGGATTTGGTGGTTAGGATTGGATCGGTGGAGGCTAGTTTGTGAAGGAGTGAAATCTGGAATTTTTTTGGGAGAATTAGGGTTTTGAGTGGGAGATATTGAGGTTCAGTATTATTGAAGTATGGCGGAGGACGGCGGAGCTACTGAGGGTCAGTAGTATTAAGACGGCGGAGCTACTGAGGGTCAGTAGTATTAGGTTGAGTTCTGAGGATCAGTAGCATTAGACTCACTGAGGGTCAGTAGTATTAGGTTGAGTTCTGAGGATCAGTAGCATTAGGCTTAATGAGGGTAATTGTGTAATTTAAGACTTAACTGATTCTGTTAGTTTTGGATGGAACCTTGCTAATGGTAATTTAAAAAGGGAACCTTGCTATTGGTAATTATGTACTCAAAATTGTAGTTTTGGGTAAAAAACCCTTTAATCAATATCTTATCTTTGCACGCTTTACTTACAGTAAGCCTTACCTTTACAAAAATGATAGAAATAGAGAAATTGGAAACCTTAGGTGGACAACTTTATTGGTCATACGTGTGTCTTTTTTTTTTTTTTTTTCTGTTGGAATTTTTCATATGTGTGTCTAGACAAATTATGAACCATATTCTGCCTGTTTGCATTTCACCAGAAATGAATTGATAACAAATGAGGCATGAACCTGTGAATACATAAACCCTGCAAGCATTTACCTTTGCAAATACTTCCGCAACTTGCATTTGGTCCAAGAACCCTTTTGCAATCTGATCAGCATGAAAAATTAATCAACTCCATCCAGCACGCTCCTTCTATGTGCTACAGATTTGGAAGGGATTAATTGTTGTTTCTGTTTGCCAGATTTAAAATGGCTCGAAAGGATTCATTGTCATGTGTTTTATGCAGTCGTGGACTATATTTAGGGTCTTAGACGCGATGAATTTATGATTGATCAGTTTGTGATTGATCCCACTAAACATGACTACATGACAGGACTAGCATTGAGGGAGCTGATGCCGAGGAAGAAAGAAGTGTCTTGTTCCAAGTTGATCTTCCTTGCAATCAGGGGTAATTTCAAGCTACTTTTGTCCAATGCTGAAGTAAGATGTGTTTTCTATTGGATCTATTTGGCCTCAACAGCTTAACTCCTCGCCCCAAGACGTTTGATAGATCTGTAATGTGTAGATTTTTTACTGTCGTTCAATGGTTGATTATCTTTATATAAAGAACATGCTGATCCTTATTATTTTTATTTATGTTCGACATATTCTCAATCAGAAAAATCAAAACTTTTAACTTTCATGGAATACCATAGCGGCTGAATTCTGAAAATAAAGCAAAACCAACTGTTTTGAATCAACAGATTCAGGACATTCATGTAGTAGCTATGCAAGTACGTTATTGTATAATTTTCAACGGTTAAGGCACAGCTTCAATCAATTTAATCAATTGGCTCCTGCTGCACTGCTTTACGCAGAATGTCTGCTTGTTCCTTGAGGTGAACTTGATGGAAACCAGTGGCTATGGCAGCAGATTGAGCGCGACCAATATATTTGATTTCGTCAACCAATATATTTGATGTCGTCAATAGTTCCTCTACTCAACGACTTTGTAGGCGAGGTGCAATGTAGCTGTAAGCACCCATGTTCATTGGCTCTTCCTGGCACCAAACTATCTCAGCATCTGAAGGAATCAGACAACAATATTTGTTAACATCATGATATCAGCTCCATGAATACCACTAACCCAATCAAACCACAACTTTTCTTTCAAACACAGAATGATTGGGAAATACAAACTTCTAGGTGAATAAATTTATACCCCCTGCATGGGTGTGCTTTTAGAGTAGATAACTGACTAGTCTATCACCTTTTCCAAATCCTCAGACTTACCCAATCCATTGAATTACCGCACCAACAATTGTTTTTACCAATGATGATGTGAAGCTGGTACAACTGGTAATGTCAAAAAAAGCACTACAAGAATTGAGAAAGAAAGCATAATGTCACGTCCCGCTTATTCGGGAGTGTCATTGTCGAGCGATGCTGGTGGGGCAGCTCCAGGCAGGTGCGTGTGGGGAGTCCCTTCGGAGTTCAGGCAGGCCGACCCGGTTAAGTTTGGGGAGCTTGTCGCTAGTCAAGGACTTGACGCTGATGGAGGGATTGGGCATCCCTACACACACTGGTCGGGGTCTGGAGCTGATCCCCTGATGAGCCCAAGGCAGGGCGAAACCAGTAGTCGCCTCGGTGGACAAGGCTGGCTTCCAGAGGATGGGAGCGCCGCATGGGCCAAGTGTGGCAGCCAAAAGGCTAGGCCCGTGACAAGTGGTATCAGAGCCGTCCCGGCATTTGCGTTCGTGCGCCAAGCGCTCACACCAGGGGGTGTCCTCAGAGGAGGGGCTCCGAGGAGAGGAGTCGAGTAGGCAGGGGTTCGGATGTCCGCAAGTCGCCGAGCGCTCACACCAGGGGGTGTCCCCGACTGTAGGGGGTCTCCATGTGAAGGAGACGAGTAGGCAGGGTGCCTTCGTAAGTGGTCGAGGGAAGACCAGCGGAGGAGGACCGTATCCGACACGGAGCATTGTTGGGCGATCTTGGGAAGTCTCCTCTCGTCGCTCGGGCAGCGTGGTGCCGAAGGCTAGTAGGCGTTGCTGTGTACGAGGACGTACACCTTGTTTGGGTGGGGGAGAGTGTCACGTCCCGCTTATTCGGGAGTGTCATTGTCGAGCGATGCTGGTGGGGCAGCTCCAGGCAGGTGCGTGTGGGGAGTCCCTTCGGAGTTCAGGCAGGCCGACCAGGTTAAGTTTGGGGAGCTTGTCGCTAGTCAAGGACTTGACGCTGATGGAGGGATTGGGCATCCCTACACACACTGGTCGGGGTCTGGAGCTGATCCCCTGATGAGCCCAAGGCAGGGCGAAACCAGTAGTCGCCTCGGTGGACAAGGCTGGCTTCCAGAGGATGGGAGCGCCGCATGGGCCAAGTGTGGCAGCCAAAAGGCTAGGCCCGTGACATTAAGCCCTTGATAAAGAGACGTATGAACTGTGCTGCCTAATTTTAATATACATTTTACCATATATATGGAATAATAACTTTATTGTATCTTTGGGCAGTCATTCTAATTTCTCTGTCATTCAGATTTACTACGAGCTTGATGAAGAGCGAAGAAAGGCCAGTGTAAAGGATGTTGCAATATGTAGAGTGGAACAGCTTTGCCCCTTCCCATATGACCTCATCCAGCGGGAGCTG